>CM035153.1:88231683-88429748 GCA_020205615.1 Panax quinquefolius
AGGATAACATTAATGAAGAGGTTTGAAAGCAAGTGTGCGGAGAAATTTATAAGCTCAGTTGGAAAGTAATATATCTGACATGACAGAAGAACAAAGAGAGGAGCACAAGGCTCTAAAGGATTATCCCATGCCGAATATAAATGGACTACAGTCGAGTATAGTCGAATCCGTGATAGCAAAATAATACTTTCGAGATAAAATCGCACTATTCGGATGGTGCGTAATTCAGACACATTTGGGGTGTCTTTGCTGGATTATCCTAATGAACACCTATTGAGTTTTATAGAGATTTGTGATACATTCAGATACAACGGTGTAACGGAGGATGCTATTAGACTCAGGCTATTCCCATTCTCATTGAGGAATAAGGCAAGAAGTTGGCTACATTCTTTGCCGTCAGGGTCAATCACTACATGGGAGGACTTAGCACAAAAATTCTTAGCCAAGTTTTTCCCAATGGCTAAGACTGTAAAGATGAGGACAGTTATCTCTCAGTTTAAGCAACAACAGGGCGAGTCCTTATATGAAGCATGGGAGAGATATAAAGAGATGCTGAGGAAGTGTCCGCATCACGGTATGCCGGACTTGATGGTGATCAACACGTTTTATAATGGATTGGGTTGGCAATCGAGACCTATTGTAGATGTAGCTATAGGAGGGACATTATGGGCAAAGAGCTATGACGAGGCCTATACACTTATCGAGACGAAGGCTACAAATGATTTTCAGAATCCTACATCTCGGATGCCACAGCCCAAGGTTGCAGGTTTGTTGGAGGTAGATGCTATTACTCAGTCGTCGGCATAGATGGCAGCTATCGCAAAGAAAATAGATACACTGGCAGAGAACAAAGTGAAAATAGTTGCCTTCATTTGTGAGATTTATGCGAGGTCACACTCCACAGATTAGTGTGCTATCAGCTCAGAGTCGGTACAGTATGTGAGTAATTACAGGAAAGACCAAGGACAGTTTCAGAACACATACCATCCCAACAGCCGAAATCATCCAAACTTCAGTTAGTCAAATAATCATGGGAATCGTAGGAATCGGTTTAATGAATCAAAATTTCAATCACCGTTGCCTCAAATTTCAATTTACACAAAACCACTTGCTTCACTGGATTTTCTCAACAATAACAACATCACACTCCAGCTACACCTCAGCAAGAAAAGAAATCAGAAGTGGAGGAGATGATGTTGAAGTACATGGCAAACACGGAATTTATGATTAAAAGCCAAGTAGTGGCTATTAAGAATTTGGAGACTTAAATGGGGCAGATGGCAAGCATGCTTAACAACAAGCCCCAAGGTTCTTTGCCAAGTAATACAGAGACAAATCCAAGAAGAGACGGGAAGGAGCAGTGTCAAGCGATCACATTGAGATCTGGGAAAAATATTACGTGTCTCGATAGTTAACAAGACGCCAGCATGATTACATCGAGGAGGCCCCACTACCAAGCCGAAAGTGAAAGCAGTGACTGGTGAGAAAGAAAATTCGAAAAAAGTCGAGTCAGAAGCGAATTCGAGAAGGATAAAGCAGGTTCAGAGGAAAAGATTAAGAGTTCAGTACCACCAGTTCACCCTCGAGTTCTATATCCACAAAGATTAAATAAGCAGAGGGAAGATAAGTAATTCAGCAAGTTTCTGGAGGTATTTAAAAAGCTACAAATCGATATACCTTTCGCCGAGGCATTGGAACAAATGCCAATCTATGCAAAGTTCATGAAGGGTATATTGTCAAGGAAGAGGAAACTAGATTTAATTTGAGATGCGGTAGCCTCGACAGAGGAATGCGAGCAAGTGCTTCAAAGAAAAATTACCTCCAAAGCTGAAGGATCCGGGCAGCTTCACAATTCCTTGCACAATCGAGAAGATGAGTTTCAGTAAATGTTTATGTGATCTTGGGGTAAGTATAAATTTGATGCCCTTGTCAGTATTCAATCAATTGGGATTTTCGGATCCAAGGCCGACAAACATTTCGTTGCAGTTAGCTGACAGATCCATCACGTATCCACGGGGAATTGTTGAGGATATCTTGGTGAAGGTGGATAAATTTATCTTTCTGGCTGACTTCATCATTTTAGATTATAAGGAAGACAAAAGCATACCAATCATACTGGGGAGACCATTCTTAGCTACAGGCAGGACTTCGATAGATGTGCAAAAATGGGAACTCACGATGCATGTACATGATCAGATAGTTACCTTTAATGTCTTCAAACCCATGAAGTTCCCATCAGATGAAGAAGAATGTTTCTGGATTGATTCGGTGGATAGAGGCCTAAATGATGAGGTAAAGAATTGGGTAAACTATGAACCATTGAGTTTTTTACTTGGTGAAAATTTAGAGTTGAAGGTAAAGCCATTGACAAAAGCTGAAGTCATTAAATTGCGGGGTGAGGTGGACAGGCAGGAAGTCACCTCAATTCTTCCTTTGACTTGAGATTCAGAGACAGTCAAGCTAATTGACTATAACTTAGCGCTTGATGGGAGGCAACCTATTATTTCTATCTCTATTTTCTTTTTAATCATTCAGTTAGGTTGAGTTGGTTAGCTCATTTTTATTTTATTTGTGATAGTTTGTCTGTTTTGCATTATTGAGTGTGTAGCATGATTTGCATTGAGAATGTTTGAAATAGGCGCGACTTTCTTTGGTCGTTGATTCATGTCTTAACAGTGGGCATTAATGTCTATGTGTAGTATCAAAGAATTGAAGGCATCACCGATATGTAGATTGGAGTTTAACATCGTGAGTACGAGATATCGGAGATCGCAGCGATCGCCAAGAAGGATCGCAAAGACAAATGCACGCCCGTTCGACACGCCAATCACAGCCTAACTCATACTCCCACGCCCGCGCACGATACACATGGAATACCCTCGTGGCCGCACGCGACACTGGACTGAGATAGATTTAGATGTTTTAAAAACATGTTGGAACTAAGTTGGACTCTCATTTGAAATTAAAACAGAAGCGCAATCACAATGTCTCTCCATAACTCACGTCTCTCCTTCTCTATCAGTTACAAATTCAAGCCATCAATATCTCCACCACGTGATCATCCACGATTTTGTCCACATTCTACATCTACCCACGCCTCATCAGTACATTATAAAGCTAGGGTTTCTGATTGAGTTTGCAGAAATAGGTTTGGGGGTCATCAAATCATACGCTCTCATTCATTCTCAGTCAAATCATTTCCATTATCTTTATCTTCTGCAAATGGGTCCTAAGCGAGCTCGCTCCATTTCATCTTCTTCATCATCTTCCTCTGGCAGTCAAGGGGAAGGCATTGTCGATCATAACAAATTTCTGAATTTGGAAGCTCAGCAGGAGTATTACAGAATTGTGGCAAAGACGTTTGTCAAGGAACGCGGTTTCAAACTGGAAGGACAAGATGGGCAGCTATGTGCCATTATCCATGAGAGAGGCTGCGGTGGACTGATTGCCACTCCAACACCCATTCCGATGAGCATAGTTCGAGAGTTTTATGCCAATGCCAAGGTCACCATGAGCGGTATCTCTATGGTTCGCGGGTTTAAGATAGACTACAGACCCCTGGCTATTAGAACGATTTTCAGACTCACTAATACACCGCCAACAGGGACTGCCAACTGGGTCATCGGTGCACATATGGAAATAGACTTGGAATTGGTGATTGTAGAGTTGTGCATGCCTGGCACGAAATGGACGTATAAAGCTAGCACAAATCAGCCACGCATATTCCCAGCCGCAGCCCTGAACCGATACGCAAAGGCGTGAAATCTGTTCATATGTGTTAAGCTAGTGCCTTTGTCTCATCAGCACGAGATCACAGTGGAGAGGGCAATTATTCTGTGGGGCATAATCATCGGGAAATACATTGACGTTGGCCATCTCGTCCATTAGAATATGTTGTGATATCTGTGGGGAAGCACCACTGGGAGCATTCCACACGCATCAGTAGTAGCTATGCTATGTGCTCATCAGGGATGTAACTAAGGCAACGAACAAATGCAATACCCAAGCCAAGACATAACTCATGCCACCATTACAAAATTTGAGGATTGGACAGGAGGCAAACCACACCCGCGCAGACAAGGTTTATTCTCCGGCCCACATTCCCAGAGCCATCACACCAGCCTTCTCAAACAAATGAGGTGGACCCGTCCACGCAAGCACCTGCTACCCATGGTGATCGCCAGCTCCGAAGGTTGGAGCGAAAAGTCGATGCCATCTACGATAACTTCGGAGCGTTTGCTACGGGTCTCACGAGGGCCTTGGCCGAGGCTTTTGTATAGCAAGGAACAAGGCTAGAGTGGCCTCAGTTCGGGACAGCAGTACCATATCCACCACCAGATTCCCCACCCGAGGAGGGTGGTGCCACTGATCATTAAGGGAGTTTTTTTTACCCTTTACCTTCATTCAATGGGGCATTGAATATTATAAGTTTGGGGGTATTGGGGTAGTAGGATAGTTGCATGTAGTTTTTCCTTGTTTATTTGTCATGTTGCATGTTTAGTTTATTTGTTTACGTGTTAGAAATTTTTTTGTTTTAGTTAGTTTGCATGTCTCACAAAGTTCTTGCTTTATGGAAATTTTTGTCTAGCCGATGATGATAGTGAATTGTGAAGGATTTTTGAGTATATAGGATAACATGAACTGAGTTATAATGTTTTACACGATGTAATTCATGTTGCTGTTTAAATGCTTTCGGTTTGCACGAATGTGTTCACAATCACTTGTAGGTTTAAGAAGTATGTGTTGCATTGCTCGATAGAAAATGTAGTTTTAAAAAGAGAAATATGTGGAAAATGAACTTAGATTATATAAAACATTAATATTCAAACTTTTGGGAAAACATGGGTAAGCTATGTATAATATATATATATATAGCAATAACGTGGCTAGTCTTATTTCGGGGCCCTAGCTACTTGAGTAAGTACGCCCGAGGGGATTGTCTCTACACCTAGCGCCCTAAGGTCTTTCATGGTCTGGGAGTCGTTGGTTGAAAGCTCACTAAGGGGTAGCAGTGTCGCCTAATGGATTAAGGCATTGCACAGTCATGTGAAAAAAAAATAAGAAAAAGAAAAAAATATAGCAATAAACACTGCGGGAAAGAGCGAAAATTCGCTGTCGTGAGTAGCAATAAAGCAGTTAAGCCCACTGTTGAACCTCCGTTTATTTATATATGTTGGAACAGTCTTCATTGCATAAGTATACATGAGTCTTGATTTAGACTATAATTTTCTATTTTGAGTAATTTAGCATGTGTATTCTTTGCTTAAATCAAGTTTTGGTGAACACAACACACACACACAGCATCTCTATAGCATGTATGAATTATCTGAGTGTACGATATTATGCCTATCGTTTAGTTTGAATTTGTACTCTTGAATCTGGATAATTCGCTGAGGCATTTTGGACTAAAATTTTATTAGAGTTGGAATAATGTGAGACAAATTTGCATATTAATTTAGTTGCATAGTAGTGCTTTTGCATTTTCATTGTTATTTAGCATGCATTGCTTGAGGGCAAGAAATAGTTCAAGTTTGGGGGTATTTGATAAGTGGGTTTTACACCTACTTATTGGATATTAATTTACGCGAATTATGCTCATCTCAAGTACATTTTAGTATGTTTTTAGTTGCATTCCATGTTATTTTGCATTGCATTTACTTAAAACTCATTTGGTGGAACAATTGCAAGATATGGCGTGATTGGTGGTGTTCGAGGGTATGAGGCTGATGGATGCATGGCATGAATATCAATTGGAGCAGTGAAGCTAAGCATGGGTGTTGATGGACAAAGAAATGAGAAGCGAATCAAATCGTAATGCGTGAGTAACAGAATCGTAACTCGAAGTTGCGAAGTTGCATGTGGCCGCTATGCTATCTGAGCGACACACGCGCACCCACGCGATCACCCGGTTGGACCAGAAACTGTACACGCCTGCTCGTGCGAGAAATACATAGGAGGAGCGTATGCCCGCACGCGATGGCTGTTGTTGCTGAGCTGTTTATTTTAATTTTTAATTTTAAAGGTTGTAATTAATTAAAATGATTTCTGACTGGTGTCAGACGTATGATTCATTACTTTTTACGTATAGGGTTTACACTCTGAGGGAGATTCCAATGTGGAACGAAGCCTAAACTCCATCTTTTCTAATTCTTCATGGGATTTCCAATCATTGTGGATAACTCTTGTTATTTTGCTGGATTTATATGAGGATTTAAACGTTAATATTGGAATATAATCAGCAATTGGGTTTTATCGTTTCTATCACTTCTCTTTCAATTGTTTGTTTATTATCCATGTCTAGCCTTGATCCCATAATGGCTTTTGGTTCAGTCATGAATTAAACTCCATTATGGGATTCTAACGGATTTTAATATGTAGTTTAATTGCATGCTTGATGGCTGGACTGTTTAACATATCAATAGGAATTTCTATCATGGTTGTTTTGCATGTATGAATGCTTGATCACCATTCGTTTCAGTACTTGTATGGAATTTAAAATGAACATACGAGTATGGATTGTAATCATGATAGCATACGTATATGGGGCTATTTTGCATTGCTTGTGTATTTCGTGAATTAGATAGACATATACTAATTCACCGTATGAGTTAAAATAAGGGCTTGTGCTTAAATTCAATATAGTTGCAATTTAACATAGACATATAGTGATTTTGGTTATATTGATGATTTCATGGTGTCTATCGCATGTGGATGTTGTGTAAGTAGGGCATAGTACATTGAAAATGGCTATGTCTATATTAGTGCTCTTGGCTACTTTCCTGTGATATGTGAACGTTCTTGCAAGATGGTGGTAATTAGATGAAGTATTAAATGAAGTTAGATCCCATTATTTCCAGATTTGCTTTATTACATTCTTATTCTCATTTTAGTTATTATTTGCATTTAGAATAAATTCACAATTATAACCATTAGTTTAAGGATATAAAAATAGTGATTTAGTTGATGCATAAGAGTTTAAATTAAACAAGTTTCTCTGTGGGACGATACTCTACATACTCTGTATTACTTGTTGAGACATGTATGCTTGCATGAGTTAGAGCTCTTTTGTTAGAACTTAAAAAGAGGCAACACCAACAGAATAATAAAGAATGGAATAACAAAGAATTCACCATGCATGCGATAGACCGCACAAACAGTTTATTCCAACAGAATAATAAAGAATGGAACCAGGTCTAGCGTAATCCGCACAGACAGGATATTCCAACAGAATAATAAAGAATGGAATAACAAAGAATTCACCATGCATGCGATAGATCGCATGCATACGAGTTATTCCAATGTAATAATAAAGAATGGAACCGTGTCTAGCGTAATCCGCATGCATGTGATATTCTAATGTAATAATAAAGAATGGAATAATGTAAGAATTTCACCATGTATGTGGTACTTAGATGTATGTGTTATTCCAACATAATAATAAAGAATGAAATAACAGATGCTCTCTGCATGAATACGAAAGAAATAATACCCCTTACTATAATAACAATATCCCTTACCTTAGAAGAAAACTGGATACTAGAATAGTGAGGTAGCAGACTTCTCTTCTTCTTTCTCTTTATAATTTCTCTTTATAATAATTGTTCTATAGCTTTAGTGAATTGGTTAGAAATGAAGGAAGAATGAGTTTCTATTTATAGGAAAATCTAGTTTCGATAATTGCACGTTTTGGGGCTCAAAATATTACAGTATAATACGTTCCTCATTTTTTTCATTTTTAATTTAGTCCTGTAAGTATTATCAAACTTGCACCACCTCCCCTAATAGTAAATAATGTGAATCAATAGTTTAATCATGTGAATCAATAGTTATAATCATGTAAAAATACGAATTACAGTATAGTACCTCCATCTATACCTCCATTTTTAACTTAGTCATGCAAGTATTATCAATCTTGCACCAACTGCCCTAATAGTACAAAAATGTGAATCAATAGTACACACATGTGAACAAATAGTTATAATCATGTGAATTAATAGCAATTAATTGCTCATTTACTCGATTAATTACCCGGACGGTCAATATAACTTCCAGACATCAATTACTATCGAAATAAATGTCGATTTCCACTAACACTAATAATCCCAACACAATGGAAATATTTTTCTCAACAATTTTATTTTTGAAATTTCGAAGTTTGACTTTTTTAAAAAAAGTCAACTGTTGACTTTTTTGACCAAAAAGTCAACCCCGGCAAATTTTGTGTTTATAGTCTATTTCTACTAATTTCATCGTTCCGGACTCAAATATCACGTCCGCGTCTCTAAATTCAACTCCGAACTCAAATTCGATTTTTAATAACATTCATCATTATTATTATAACTCACAATATTTAATAACCAAGTCGTTCCCAAGAAAGAGGGGCTTTTCATTAAGGATCTCTCCTTATTGGCGCGTAATTAGGTGACCAAACCTCTCTTTGACAGAACTTCTAGACATTGTCTATATTGCAAATAATAATATGAATAACTTTGCCGTCTCAATTATTGATTTAATAATATAACATATTATGCAGATGATACTGTGACAATAATTGAATCAATAATATGAGTGATATGATGCAGCAATTACTGTAGCAATAATTGAGTATAACTGAGTGACTTCTCACGTAAGCATCAATAATTAATACCGTGTGTTACTATGCAACCACGCGTATTACTGTACTTTTACTATTGAGTAGTTCAACAGTTTTAACGGTAACACTTTCGCTGTTATTTTTATAAAAAAGATAATTATGTCGTTTTCTTACTATGACAATACTTTCGTTGTGGAGTCCACCAATGATTGTGTCGTCCTACGGATATTCCCCGACAAAAAGAATATTTTATAACAACTTGCATACTTTGAAAATTTTTCACATATCACCCTTAACTTTAACCTTTTGTCAATTTAACCATTTACTAAATAGAATAATTATAAGAAAATTGAAATACTTTCATTTCATAAAATTTGAGGTCTCACAATCTCCCCTCCTTATGAAATTTTGCCCTCGAAATTTATGTACCTGGTAGTTCGAAGAGATGAGAATACCTTGCTTTCTTTTCGGATTGTACCTTCCCGGTTATATTCTCTTGATCATGATTTTTCCATTGCCCATCTCCTGTATTTCAGATATCATTCTAGAATATATCTTCAAAACAAAGGTTAATTGACATATCACAATTTGTCAACTTATCAAGTAAACAATTTCAGCTTAGGTAAGTCACACACTAGCGAAGTATATAACTCGTCTCTCCCCTCCTAGTTCTAGACTCTTATCGCCACTAGCGACCATATCTCTAAGCTCTGATACCATTTGTGGCGCCCCCAAAATAGGTCCACACGACCCATTCTGAGTCGTCAGATATCATACTATAAAAATCAAATACAAACTTCATTTATACAACTGTTGAACTGTCGTGTAGAATACGACCACAGTTAAACTGTGAGTTTTAATACAAATGTATGTAACTCTCATGGTGCCTTGACCACAACCTTACAATGGTACCTTACATAAAAGTACAGTCCATAACTATTTTAGAAATTAAAGTCTTTGGGAAGTGCTCAAGGAAACCTTCGTACATGGGAGGCCATGCGTCTAGGTTATGATAGATATCATATGTCCACAGAATCATCCTTAGTTGGCCCAATAGTCCCCAAAGAAAAACAAGAAGATTGCTATCACCTTCTTTCCAATGGTGAGTCTTCTCTTGACATATAATTATCTCCGTTGTCTCTAAGTGAGAATTATATTTCAAATAAACTCCAAGATTATATAGGTAGTGCTCGTAGATATACTCAGCAAGTTGATGTGCACAACCCTGTTTTATGATAACATGAGGTTGTATGTCATTAGACATCTTGTATGATAGTGGCAAAACACCCTTCCAAAGTTGGGTTCACCTCACCCTATTCGGTTCACCAAAATTAAATATCAAATGATGTATACAATACAACACACTTATCTAAAGTTCTCAATAAAATTATTTCCATACTATTTAAGGAGAACCTCAACAACTATAGACCACCGTTCTAATCTCTTGTTACCCCCGCTCGACTTAGCTACACTCTTATTACCTGAAAAGAATTGTGAAGCAAAAAGGTGAGCACAACTAGCCCAGTAAATAATATCATGACTAAAGATAATTTACATCATCAATAGCCTTTATCAGTAATAAATCAAAGATTTAGAACATATGGTAGATGATAAAACTTTTCAACCATAGTTGCAGCGGAACAAGCAATCCATTAGAAGAGTAAAATAGACCATCAGATTTATTATCTTCTCCATGTTAAAAGTCCACCAATAATGTTTTATCCCTGTAACATCAATCAACAATTCCTGTCCACAATCATATGAATAACTCATAATCATAATTGTGATTCTAAATTCCTCTTCGCACCCAGGATAAAGATAATTTTCATCACCTATCTTCACCTGAAACACCAAAAATCATGGTTATACCAAATCATAATTCCTGCTCATAATCATACTAATAAATTCATCTTTGCACTACGGCCAAAGATATTCATTAACAATTCATCTTTGCACCACAGGCCAAAGACATACAACTGTATTATAGAAGAGTCAAGTAGAGCATGATATCTATTATGTTCTACAAATTAAAAGTGCATTATCAATATGTTATCGCTGAGACTCAGCTTAATAAATAATCCACATCATTGAATCATCCCTGCACTACAGCCAAGGATATTCACTAGTATTACGACCACGAATTATCTATGTACTACGAGCCAAGGATATTCATATTTTCAACAATGGTCATGATTATACCGAATAATCCCTTGTTATAATCATACTAACAACTGTCCATCAATGCACGTAAGCCAAAGATATACAATTGAAAAATCAATAATTAACAGTCCATCTTTGCACGTAAGCCAAAGATATACAACTATAAAACCAATAATCAACCGTCCATCTTTGCGCGTAAGCCAAAGATATAAAATTATAAAATCAATAATCAACAGTCCATCTTTGTACGTAAGCCAAATATGACTTTCATCACAATATAAGCATGAGGATGATGACAATGATATAAGCATTAATCAAATGAAAACAAGGATAAATATTAAAGACTTTAAATTTATCCAAATATTATCAATCACTTAATAAACTCATAATCTAATATTATTAATATTATAACAATATTTTAATCACTTCTTAAACTTATAAATAATTTATTTTAATTATTTACACTTTACCAAATAATGCATTTAATCATTCAAAAATGCCATACTCATAAGATTTCATCACCAATGATCAAATCCCTCATCAAAAATCTGCATATACCTTATATAGGATTCCCAAGCCATAAAATTCTATTTTCCAATTTTGTTACTTCACATAACATATTTAATTCATTTACTCATAGCTAGTTTATTTTCATGAAAAATACCAAATAAGTCCCAAAAATATTTCTTTTCTGGGATTTAGCAGAATATAGTCCCATATTGAACATATATTTTTCTCGGAATTTTTAAAATTCATTTACTATTTTTCATATGGCCAAAACTGCCGAATATTTAGACATTTATCATAAATTGTACTTTTGTCCAAAACTTCCGAAATTTATAGGGTATACTCCTGTTATATACATGTACTCCCAATAAAAATTTCACCAATTTTGGAGTTAACCACAAAGAGTTATAAGGGTTTACTTTTAAAAGTCTTTTCCCATAAAATCCATAACTCTTAATCTATACACCCAAAAATTGCCATTTTTGGACATAATCTAGAAAACTCATCAAATTATCATTTCAAATTTTTCCAGAATTTTTGAGGGTCAGAAAAATTACAAAACTGCCCCTGGAAGAAACCTCTTTTGAATGAAAATACTATTCATATGAATACAAAGGATCATTCACCATGCATGCGGTAATCCACATAGACAGGTTATTCCAATAGAATAATAAAGAATGGAATAATAGAAGAATTTACCATGCATGCGATAGACCGCACAGACAGGTTATTCTCAACAGAATAATAAAGAATGGAACTAAGTCATGCGTAAACCACACAGACAGGATATTCCAACTAAATAATAAAGAATGGAACCAGGTCATGCGTAAACCGCATAGACAGGATATTTCAACAGAATAATAAAGAATGGAATAACAAAGAATTCACCATGCATGCGATAGACTGCACAGACAGGTTATTCCAACAGAATAATAAAGAATGGAACCAGGTTTAGCGTAATCCGCACAGACAGGATATTCCAACAGAATAATAAAGAATGGAATAACAAAAAATTCACCATGCATGTGATAGACCACACAGACAGGTTATTCCAATAGAATAATAAAGAATGGAACCATGTCTAGCGTAATCCACACAGACAGGATATTCCAACAGAATAATAAAGAATGGAATAACAAAAGAATTCTACCATATATGCGGTACTTCGCATAGACAGGTTATTCCAGCATAATAATAAAGAATGGAATAATAGAAGCTCTCTTCATGAATACAAAAGAAATAATACCCCTTACTATAAAAACAATATCCCTTACCTTAGAAGAAAACTGAATACTGGAATACTGAGGTAGCTGACTTCTCTTCTTCTTTCTCTTTATAATTTCTCTCTATAATAATTGTTCTATAGCTTTAGTGAATTGGTGAGAAATGAAGGAAGAATGAGTTTCTATTTATAGGAAAATATATTTTCAATAATTGCACGTTTTGGGGCTCAAAATATTACAGTATAATATCTTCCTCTTTTTCTTCATTTTTAATTTAGTCCTGCAAGTATTATCAAACTTGCACCACCTCCCCTAATAGTAAATAATGTGAATCAATAGTTTAATCATGTGAATCAATAGTTATAATCATGTAAAAATACGAATTACAGTATAGTACCTCCATCTATACCTCCATTTTTAACTTAGTCATGCAAGTATTATCAATCTTGCACCAACTTCCCTAATAGTACAAGAATGTGAATCAATAGTACACACATGTGAACAAATAGTTATAATCATATGAATTAAAAGCAATTAATTGCTCATTTACCCGATTAATTACCCTTTTATCGATATAACTTCCGGACATCAATTACTATCGAAATAAATGTCGGTTTCCACTAACACTAATAATCCCAACACAATGGAAATATTTTTCTCAACAATTTCATTTTTGAAATCTCAAAGTTTGACTTTTTCTAAAAAAGTCAACTATTAACTTTTTTGACCAAAAAGTCAACCCCGACAAATTTTGTGTTTATAGTCTATCTCTACTAATTTCATCGTTCCAGACTCAAATATCACGTCTACGTCTCCAAATTGAACTCCGAACTCAAATATGATTTTTAATAACATTCATTATTAATATTATAACTCACTATATTTAAAAATCAGGTCGTTCCCAGGAAAAAGGGGGCTTTCCGATAAGGATTTCTCCTTATTGGCGCGCAATTAGGTGACCAAACCTCTCCTTGACAGAACTTCTTGACATTGTCAATATTGCAAATAATAATATGAATAACTTTGTCGTCTCAATTATTTATTTAATAATATAACATATTATTCAAATGATACTGTGACAATAATTGAATCAATAATATGAGAGATATGTTGCAGCAATTACTGTAACAATAATTGAGTATAACTGAGTGACTTCTCACGTAAGCATCAATAATCAATATCGTGTGTTACTATGCAACCACGCCAGACATTCGCATTTTTTTACTATTGAGTAGTTCAACGGTTTTAATTGGTAACACTTTCATTTATTATTTTTATAAAAAAGATAATTATGTCGTTTTCTTACTATGACAATACTTCCGTTGTGGAGTCCACCAATGATTGTGTCGTCCTACGGATATTCCCCGACAAAAAGAATATTTTATAACAACTTACATACTTTGAAAAATTTTCACATATCACCCATAACTTTAACCTTTTATCAATTTAACCATTTACTAAATAGAATAATTATAAGAAAATTGAATACTTTCATTTCATAAAACTTGGAGTCTCACAATAATTATTGTCGGACATATCTGATGAGCCTGGATTTTATATCTGGTGCGTTTACTGCTTATATATATATACATTTCTGTCAGGCTTGGAATTTACTTCGAGGCCTTTTACTGTGTTATTTACATTTAGTCCCGCCTAGAGTTTACATCGTGGTGGTTGATCGTCTTTACTGCTTTATTTAGTTTTCTGATCCCCCATAGAGTTGTTTCGTGGTGGTTGATCATGTTCATATATATATATATATATATATATATATATATATATATATTTACTGCTTTTATATATATAATTTCTTACTGCTTTTCATATAAATTGCGGTATCATGTGAGCCTAGGAATCATGTGATAATAGATTCAGTCTACTGAATCTAGATTCGGTTCTCGTGATGGACATTTTCAGCTGTAAGCAGCTTGTACATTATTTACAGTGTACGAATTTCCTTAGATGGTTGTCATGCCCAGGAGGAGTTCGACACTGCTGTATATTATTTTCTCGAAGATGCTTTGCATCTCGAAAATAAAAGCAAACAAGTCGAATATTTAATAATAAAATGGAAGTATGAAAAGGTCTCAATTCCTATTGAGCACAGGGTTTGAAAAACCTCTTTTGACAAAACTTCATTGTTATATCTTGCTTAAAATTGAATTTTTCTATAAATTCAAACCCTTTGTATATAGGTGCGAACGAGGCCTTGCACTACTTTCAAATAATTACACATTGATCCACACACACACACACATTCATATAACAGTTTCATGAAAAGTGGCGGTCATCATGGCAACACGGATGTCGGGGGGTGCCTAACACCTTCCCTCCGCGTAATCAAGCCCCCGAACCCAAATGAATCTCGGTTTCACAGACCCGTTTAGCAGTGTTATATCACTGGGTCAATGTGAAAACCTTTTTCGGTTGCGTTGGTGCAACCAGTTAAAAACACCAACTGGCGACTCTTAACAGTCCATCATTGACATTATACATGTCGAATCTTTTTCACTTGTTTTTTCAAACAAATCTCACATTAACATGAGAACACCAAAGAATAAGTAACGAAAAGGGACAACCAAAAATCCCAACGTCGACAAGTGGCGACTCTCCTGGGGACTCCAGTAAGAGGGCTTAAGCCGCTATTACAAGCTTTTTAAAACTGTTATATGCTTGTGTGTGAATGTTGCATTTACATTTATGATGAATGTGTACGAATGCATTTTGCTTACTGCACTGCAAAATATCTATCTGTGATATTAGTGCTTCGCATATGTCATCATTTTCATAAACGGTGAGACACGTTGTATGTGAATGTATGTTGTGTGGTTCCTCCATCAGGAGGCTATTCTGTCGGTGTTTGATTACTGGACTCGTAGGGAGACTAATTCCAATGAGGCTCAGGAAAGGCACCACCCAGATTCGCTCTAGTTGAAAGACCAGATTAACTTCCCATCAAGTAGATTGCGATGATCTGGGGACCTTCATGCCAAAAAACTACGAGAGTAACCCTAAGATAGGTCAACCTCTGATAAACCAAACGCAGATAAAAGTCTCTTCATACTTACCATTTTCAATTACTTGTAAAAACATTTACTTGTAATTTTATTCCATGTTCATCTTTATGTAATGGATAATATGAAGATTATTTGTACATATATGTTATTAATTAACACCCGTTTTTGCAGGAGAATATTCCTAAAATGGGCACATTTACATTATCCCTAAGACTAAACTACATAAGTTTTTTGTAGGGAAATCATTGGGCCTGTTACTCGCTCAAAATCCAAAAAGGCCACGAGCCTACAACCAATCATGTCTTCTTCTGACCAATCTAATCCTGTTTCTCGAGAAGAATTTATCGGATTAAGTAAACAAATTATGGAATTGGCTGTTCTGCTGAAAGAATTGCATCAATCTGCTCAGGGTACAAAGATGCCTATACATACAGAATCCTCTGCACAAGGAGGAGCTCAAGGTTTGGAAAAAACAATTCTAGAACCTCAGTTGGATACGACCAACAAAGACCCTGAAAACACCCATCTCAAAGGAGATCCAGAAACCGGTGATATCAGGAAGAAGGTCCTCTAAATGGAGGAAACTATCTGTACTCTCAAAGGGATTGGAACACATGGAAGTGTTTTATATGCTGACCTTTGCATATTCCCTGGTGTTTATTATCCAGAGAAATTCAAAACCCCTGATTTTGAAAAGTATGACGGATTAGGGGATCCTTATACACATTTGAAGGTGTTCATTTGAGAACTTAGATCTTATGCGGAGAATGAAAAGCTCAGAATGCAGCTGTTCCAGAAGAGTCTGACTAGAGAATCCAGTTCATGGTATACCAGATTAGATAACTCAAAGATCAATAGCTGGGAAGAGCTAGCTCACGCCTTCCTCACTCAATACAGTTTTCAATCTCAGATGGCTCCTGATCGGTGCATTACCAAGGTCAAGCAATGCTAATGAGTCTTTTAGAGTATGCTCAAAGGTGGAGGCGCCTTGCTGCTCAAGTTATTCCTTCTATGATAGAATCAAAAATGGTCATGACTTTCATAGATATACAGGAAGCTCCTTTCTATGAGAGAGTTTTAGCTGGTATTGGCAAACCATTCTCTGAAATGATCAAGCACGGAGAGATGGCTGAGATGGGATTGAAGTCAGGAAAAATTTAAGACCTGGCCGCTCTTAAAGCAGTTGTTGAGCACATCCAGTCCTAATCTTATGGAAACAACCCCCGGAGGGTCCATAAAAAGAAAGAGAAGGATGTTTCCTTGATACTACAAGGGTAGAAAGGCAATCAGAACATGCCTATATAGAGGAGAAACTACTCCCCTTTCCAAGCACAGTCTTTAAACCCTCCATTGCCTAATAGTGAAGAAGTAAAGCGCCCTCGGATGTTAACACCCTTACGGGACTCGCTCGAGAATATTCTTGCTCTTCTGACTACTCAGAAGAAAATTACACGTCTTCTTCCACCAGCCAACCCTAATGGCAGGGGTTTTAATGCTACTCGAAAGTGTGCTTATCATGCCAGAGCACCTGGACATGATACTCAAGATTGTTGGGCCTTGAAACACAAGATCCAAGATTTAATAGACAACGGTGAGATCGTGGTCACTAAACCAGATCAACCTCATGTGCAAGACAACCCTCTTCCTCAACACAAAGAAGAAGAGGTCAACATAATTAGTTGGAGCACTGGACAGAGTTCCAGTTTTAATGGTGAATCATCCCAGACCATCAAAGACGGTGTTGACAGATGGGATTATGCAAAGTTCCAATTTGCTATGGAATGAAAGATGAAAGCTCTTTGCAAGCAAATTGAGCAATTGGCAAAACTGGTAACCCACCAGCATCAAGTCACACGCCAATTAATTAGCCAGGAGAATGCCTATCTCCTTCCTTTTGTTATGAATGCTCCACCATCACCTTCAGAAAGCGAAGCTATGGAGGATAAGGTTGCAAAGAGAGCAAATGCTAAAGCCCATCGGGATTTTGCCAATCAGAGGGAATTTACCTATCTGGGCCAATCTATGGAGGAGATATTTCAAATGTTGATCAATGAAGGAAGAATTACCTCCAATCAATCCCCGTTCAAGACGGTTTAACTTCGATGGAGTATGTCAATATCATTCACAATCTCACAGTCACAGCACAGAAGAATGTTGGGCACTCCGCCATCTCATTCAAAATCTCATTGATAGCGGTGTCCCCGCAGGTGGCGATAACGACACTTTGTCAAACTTCGAGAGTGGGAATACATGTCCTACTAAATGGAAGGGATCGATGGCGCTTATATCCGCTTAAGGATGATGAGGTCACAAAATCATTTCCCATACAAACAATTCAACTCAAAGGAGTGACAATCCTTTGAAAGTGGCCGCACCAGAGCCAATTTCTTTACCTTTTAGACCACAATATCCTATTGTCAGCTTACACAAAATTCCATGGAATTATGGAGAAGCTGAAGGATCCACGTCTCATATTACTGCTACAGTGTCGAAGGAAAATCCACTGTATCTTCCTCAGAGGGTGATGAAGTCCGCCATCAAAGCAAATGGGAAGATTCCCATGGAGAAGATTGAAAAATTCCTCCACACTATGGGTCATAATGAAGCCAAGGTGGTTTTAATCTTAAGAGAAGCTCCACATCAGATATCAATACTAGACTTGGTTTTCTCATCCGAGGATCACCGGAAGATCTTATTGAAGGCTTTGGAAGAAGCCTACTTATCGAAATCAGTGGATGTGGAAAATTTTCAACATATGGTTGATAACATTTTCAACAACAATGTGATATCCTTCACTGATGATGACATACCGCCCGAAGGGACCGGTTATTACAAGCCATTACATATTGCAGTTTTATCCTCTGGGTATATGCTAGCTGGAGTTTTGATAGATGGAGGTTCGTCTCTAAATATATGTCCTTATGCCACCTTGGTAAAGATGAATGTCAATCTCAAACGGATCCAAAGCAGCCATACGGTTATCAAAGCTTTTGATGGATCCCATCAAAATTCCATTGGAAAGATTGAGCTGCCAATTGAGATTGGTCCAAATACATTCAATATATCCTTCCACGTCCTCTGGATAGATTCAGGATATAACCTGCTATTGGGGAGACCATGGATACATATGGCTGGAGCCGTTCCATCTACACTAATCAATAACTCAAATACATTATCAATAACAGTCTAGTCACTATCAACGCTGAGCCGAAATGTCCCAAACAGGGAGATCTACCAATCATCAACTTTAATTCAAAAGTTGAGTCGGCCAGTTTTCATACCTTGGAAGTGAGTAACATACAATACCAACTTATTGGAGCACCACTTCCCACGCCCAAGATTTCTGCTGAGGTTATGTCGGCCACTCAAGAAATGATGTCATTGGGTCATCAGCCTGGACAAGGGCTTGGTAAAGATAAGTAGGGTATTAAGCACCCTATTTAAGTTTCCAGTCAAACCAAGACAGCCGGACTAGGATATTCTGCCAGTTCCAGTCATAGGAATCCTCATAAGCATAAGCAGGTTCCTCAAGCTTCCGCCACATGGCAATTTTTTCCATCTGCACTGCATGAGTTGATACAATCTCCAGTAAAGGTGTCAACCCATGTTATGGCTATTGTCAAGCTTCCAAAACCAAAGACTGCATGTATTCAAAGAAAAGAGGTGTCGATTCATCGATCCCAAGTGGAAGAAAGGGAGCGGAAACGTAAACATAACATTTCCTTGATAATATCAGGCATATGTGACGCCCCCAAAATAGGTATACACCCACTTTGAGTCGTCAATAACATGGTACAGAAACAACTACAACTTTATTCATACAACATATAAACTGTGAGTTTAAATATAAATATTGTCATCTAGACAATATTCACACCCAAATAAGTCCTCAATACAATTATTGATACATTATTTTACAAAAATAGTGAGGACTACTAAGACAACTTTCTAGAACCATCATTCCACACCCCGACTAGAACTCGCTACATTCTCGCCTCCTGAGAAGAAAAATGGAACAAAAAGGAAAAGGGTGAGCTCAACTAGCCCAGTAAAGAATATTATGACTAAGATAATATAAAACAAATTATCGTTAGTTGAATCAAATATTCATCTTTGGACTACAGGCCAAAGATATTCATCAGTTGGTCATGATCATCTCAACACCTGTACATCTTTGAACTACGGGCCAAAGATATTCATAGGAAAATCAACCATCTTTGCACTATAGGCCAAAGATATTCAGTAATACCATCATTTAGGACTGAGGATGATGAAAAATATTTTAAAGAAAATGAATCCATTGAAACAAAAGAACAAATATTAAGGATTAGGTACTTTAAACAATCCGAGTTCAAAAATACTTCATTAATAATCATAGTGAAGTAAAATTCAAGAATAATCAAAACATGGATACAATCAAAGCTAGTATCCATAATAGATATTTTGGACAAAAAATGAAAATTTAATTTTTTTTTGTGAATAGTGTTGTATTCGTGAATAGTGTCGTATACGTGAATAGTAACCCCAACACTAAAGGACAAGAATTTCACAAGAAAAATCTTACCAGTAATCCGGCATAATGATATTAGAAGAAATGATATCATTTAAAAAAAATATATATAACATCCCTTACCTCAAAAAGAATAGTACTTACATTTGGAATACTCGGATATAGTCTTTGAAGGAAATTTGCACATGATATAGCAACACTCAAAAGTATCAAAATACTCACAAGAATATGCTCGATAATATAGAGAGAAAACTTAGTTTACGGTGTGATTTTCAATTCTAACCTAAGCACCCTATTTATAGGAAAATGCTTAGAACACCAAAGCAGAAAATTTAATAAAATATTAATATAATTATAAAATTTTCACGCCCATCTTAGAATTCTGATTTCAGCTCATTTACCACACATGTGAGGCCCACCAATAATGAAAAAATGTTTTTCTTAAAAAAAATAATTAAACTTCAAAAATTAATTATTCCGAAACTTCAGAACTTCAATAATTCATAATAAATAGCCCTTTTATCAGAAAAATTCAAACCTTGTGTCCTTTTCATAGGAAATTCCATTCTCTATAACTTTACAGAAGAAAGTTTTTCCAAATTCCAAATAAAAATTGACCGAAATTCACAAACGGACGATTTTACAAGCTATAATCAAATTTCAGTCAAGAAATGGGGTCCACGAACATGTTTAACATGTTTTAAACAATTTTAGTAACAAAACTACTCCTCCTCATATACTCATATATCCCACATTCATTGTAAAAATATCATCATTATTATATTATTAAAATATAATAATATATTTAAATGAATTATTTATCAAAAAAGATAAAATATCAATTTTCCAACAATTATCATTTTAAAATTTTCTCCATCTATATCCACATAAAATGAATATTTTCCTTATCATATAAATCAATAATTAATTATTCATAAATAATATTACGAGAATCACAATCTTGATGACCGGTCGTTCCCGAGAAAGAGGGGCTTTTCAATAAGGATTTCTCCTTCTTGGCGCAATTAGATGACCAAACCTCTCCTTAAGCGAAACTTTCTAGACATTGCCAATAATGTTATCTAATAATATTATTCAAATAATATGAATTATTGATCGATAATGGAAAATATTGTGTAGTGACAATTATTGAAACAACAATAATATAAAATATCAACGTAGCAATTATTGAATCAATAAAATAAAATATTGAGCGATAATTACCATAACAATTATTGAGTAGTTCCTTCTTACGTAAGAATCAATAATTGGTGCAATCTTTAATGCTTCTTGTGTTTTTTAACCACCGGGTATTCAAATAGTATTAATGGTAACAACTACTGTGCAGTTATTTATAAACAACTTATATTTGTTGTTTTCTTCATCCAATCGCTTTTTACATTATGGGGCCCACACAAGGTTTTGCTTCGTCGTATTTAATATTCCCGATACATAAGAAGAATATTCCACGACCAAACGAATATTCTCAGATAAAAATGAATATTTTATAACCACTTGCTTATTTGAAATATTTACGCATTTTACCCATAACTAACCACATTAATCAAATCAACCCTTACTATTTCAAGATAATAAATAGAGGAAATTCAATTTCATTTAATAATAAGTTGGGGTCTTACAACCTCCCCTCCTTATGAAATTTCGTCCTCGAAATTGACGTCGCGTGCACTGTGTTTCAAAAGGTGAGGATACCTCGCTTTCATTTCCGTTTCCAACTCCTAGGTTATTTCCTCAATAGCATGGTTCCTCCACAAAACTTTGACTTGGGGTATGACCTTTGTGCGTAGGACATGCTCCTTCATATCCAAGATCTTGACAAGTACCTCTTCGTACGTTAAGTCTTCGGCTATCTCATCCGGTTCTAACTCAATAATGTGGTTCAGGTCTTTCACATATTTACGAAGCACAAATATATGAAAAACATTATGAACACGAGACATACTTGGAGGTAACGCGAGTCTATAGGCCACATTTCCTACTCGGTCAAGAATCTAAAATGGACCAATAAATTATGGATTGAGCTTTCCTCTCTTCCCGAATCTTGTAACTCCCTTCCATGGAGAAACACGCAACAATACATGATCCCCAATACTAAATTCCACGTCCTTTCGATGAAGATCCGCATAACTCTTTTGTCGATCTTGTGTCATTTGTATACGTTGTCGAATCATTTGTATCTTTTCTGTAGTAATACGTACTAACTCTGGTCCCAACAATGTTGCTTCACCCACCTCATCCCAACATACTGGAGAGCGACACTTTCTTCCATATGATGCTTGAATGGAGCTACCCCTATACTTGCACGATAAGCTGTTGTTGTAGGAGAATTCCACCAATGGTAAATACTTATCCCAACTCCCTTTGAAGTCTAGGACACAGAGTCTTAATAGATCTTCAAGAGTTTGAATAGTCCTCTCTGATTGTCCATCCGTTTGAGGATGGTATGTTAAATTGAATCATAAATCCGTGCCCATAGCTTTTTGCAAACTAACCCAAAATCGTGAAGTGAATCTTGGGTCACGATCCGAAACTATGGATCTTGGCATGCCATGCAATCTCACAATCTCATTTACGTATACTACGAGCAAGACGTTCAAGGAATAAGTCTCCGTGTCGGCAAGAAATGAGCGGAACTTAGTTAATCTATCAACAATAACCCATATAGCATTTATACCTTGAGAAACCGTGGGAAGACCCGTAACGAAATCCATGGTAATGTGTTCCCACTTCCATTTCGGAATCTCAAGTGGTTGCAATGGACCCTTAGGTACTTGATGCTCCACCTTTACACGTTGACAAGTTAAACACCTCGAGATAAACTTTGCAATCTCTCTCTTCATATTGTTCCACCAAAATGTATGTCGAAGATCACGATACATTTTGGTACTTCCAGGATGGATTGCAAATGGTGTATTGTGTGCCTCCATCATGATCTTGTACTTTAAATCAGAATCATTAGGAACACAAAGTCCGGAGTGGACTCTAAGTATTCCTTCTTCATCGATTCTTGCTTCTGGAATAGCACCTTCTTGTACTTTCTTCTTCATACATCATTTAACTTTTTTAGATTACGGTGGCGACAACTTTAACTTTATCGATTAAAGTTGGTTCTATAAATATACTTGACATCATCGCACTTTCGTTCGTTCACGCATATGATCTTCTACTCAACGCGCGTCGGCTACCACGTTTGCTTTTCGAGGATGGTATTGAATGGTGTGGTCATAATCTTTTAACAGCTTGAGCCAACGTCATTGCCGCATGTTGAGTTCCTTTTAGGTGAAGAAATATTTGAGGCTTTTATGGTTTGAATATATCTCCACATTCTCCCCTTATAGATAGTACCTCCAGATCTTTAGCGCGAAAATGACTGCTACCAACTCTAGATCATGAGTAGGATAATTCCTCTCATATTCTTTAAGTTGTCGCGAGGCATAGGCTATGACTTTCCCATGTTGCATGAGAACACACCCTAACCCTTTGCCCGAAGCATCGCTGTAGATAACAAATCCATCCGAACCAGATGGTATTGTCAGAACAGGTGCTGAAATGAGTCTCCTCTTAAGCTCTTGAAAACTCTTCTCGCATTCCTCGCTCCATATAAATTTTGTATCTTTCTGAGTTAGTTGAGTTAACGGGGTAGCGATTCAAGAAAATCCTTCCGCGAATCTCCGATAATAACCATTAGGCCCGAAAAGCTACGTACTTGATTCTGAGTCTTTGGTTGCTCCCAACTTTGTATTGTTTCAATCTTCACCGGGTCAACATATACTCCATGTTTTGATACCACGTGCCCAAGGAATGCTACTTCCTCAAGCGAACTTCGCATTTCTTCAACTTGGCATATAGCTTGTTTTCACGAAGCCTTTGGAGTACCAGCTTCAAATGGTGCTCATGATCTTCACGGCTTTTGGAATATATGAGGATGTCATCAATAAAGACAACAACGAACTAATCCAAATATTCCTTGAATATTCGGTTCATCATATCCATGAAAGTCGCGGGAGCATTAGTCAATCAAAAGACATGACTAAGAATTCATAATGCCCGTCTGGGAGTTACGAAGGCGGTCTTTGGAATATCCTCGATTCTAATCTTGGTGATGATATCCGAATGAAGATCGATCTTTGAAAAGAATTATGCTCCTTGCAACTGGTCAAACAGGTCATCAATACGAGGTAGCGGATACCTATTCTTGATAGTGACATGGTTCAATTCCCGATAGTCAATACAAAGTCGCATACTCCCATCTTTCTTCTTTACAAATAAAATAGGAGCACCCCAAGGAGATGTACTAGGATGAATGAAACCGATGTCCAACAACTCCTGTAGTTGGACCTTTAACTCCTGAAGTTCAATAGGAGCCATTCGATATGGGGTTTTAGAAATGGGCTTTGTACCAGGTTCAAGATCAATAAAGAATTCAACTTCACGTTACGGGGTAGGCCAGGAAGTTCTTGAAAAATCGTCGGAAATTTACTAACAACGGGGAATATTATTCAAATCGGCGTGTCTTTATTCAAATCCATAACATGGGCTAAGAAAGCTTGACATCCGTTTTTCAATAAACGAATAGCTTTATGACTTGATATGACAGTGATTGATTTTAATGGTTTAGTTGCTTGAATTCATACAACAAGTTGGTTAGGAATATGAATACTAACAACCTTACGAAAATAATCAATTTTGGCATGATGAGTAGTTAACCAATCAATCCCTAAAATCACATCAAAAACAAGTATCTTTAAAGAGATAAGGTCACGGGTAGGTAATGTGATGGTGCCAACTTGGATCAAACAAGATTTATAAGCGATGGATGTAATGAAAGTTTCTCTAACGAAGTCTCCACGAGATAAATCAAAGTCTAATTTCTCCGGAGTCAAGTTTAAACGTTGAGCACAAGCAGGAGAGATAAATGAATGGGTAGCACCGGTATCTAGTAAGGTATAAACTTCGCAAGAATTTATGATTAGCTTACCCGTGATCACCTCGTTTGGGTTCCTCGCATTTTGACCCGATCCGACAACAAACTCTTCCGAGAACCGTTGACTTTGACTTTTACGGGACGATCTTTTGAGTCACCATCCCCACTTTGGACTTGGTTTTGCTACCGTGTATAATCTCGGCGATATGTCCTTCCTTTCCACAATTATAGCATACCTTGAACTGTTGTGGGGCGGTTTGGTGATATGTCCCTCTTTTCCGCATTTATAGCATCTGATCGGTGGTCGTTCTCCTCCCTTAGAACCCGATTCTTCTTTGGTGTTGGCGTCTTCACATTATCATTGTTGAATCTCCTCTTTTTAAATCTCCCCAGACTTACTTCTTATATTTTCATGGCCATGATTACCACCAGAGTGGTTCTGGCGCTTGTCCGTATTTTTCTTTCTCCGTTTGGTTATCGTTGTTACGATGGCTACATCACCGGTATGATCCTCTGGTTGTGGTCCCTCGGTTGAGCGTACTCGTTATCTCGCTCTAATAATTGAGCCATGTTGACAACATCTGAATAGAGAAAAATTTATGAGAAATGAGATATTGGCGTATCTTGGGGTTTCAAACCTCTCGAAAACATCCGCGTCATCGTTCCTCATTCTCCACCAAATGAGGTGCAAACACGGATAACTCTGCAAACTTCGCCTCGTCTTTGGGACACATCGTCATGTTGTTTTGTTCCAATCTAATAAACTCCACTTCCTTCATATATGAATACTTTCGAGAAAGTACTTGTCATTGAATGATTCTGAAACGTCTCCCAAGACATCTTTGAGTCTTGTTTGGATGGAGTGCGCTTCACATATTCCCACCGATGTCTGCCTCATTATGGAACATAAAGGTGGCGAATGGAACCTTACATTTCCTCCGTGCATCCCAAGACATCGAATATCTTGGTAATTTGTTTGACCCACGTTTACGCTTTAATCGGATCGGCTTTCCCCGAATTCTTGTGGTCCCAACTCTTTGAATTGCTTTGGTGTGACAAACCATATGCGTTGTTATCATTTCCACCTATATTTTGTGCACGAGTCTCCCTCGTGCGATTTTTTGCATGAACGCAAAAAAAGCTTCTAAACATTCCATCGTTCATCATCTTGCTTTCGGTGGTGTTGTTCACAGGAGGAACATTGTCGACTGTTGCACGTTCTTCTCCTCGTTGGTGGGTAAAGGTGTCTCCACGGTCTCATTTACTCCATCATTAACATTCTCGATTGACATTCTCAAATACTACCATAAAATAAGGGTTAATTAAAGAAATCAACATATCACATAATATCCCTATATACTGACCAACCAACAAATAAGCTTAGGTAAGACACACTAGCGAAGGTTTTACTCGTCTCTCCCCTCCTAGTTCTATTCCCCGATCTCATGAGATCATATCCTAAGCTCGATACCAAGCTGTGGCGCCCCCAAAATAGGTATACATCACCCATTTTTGAGTCGTCAATAACATGATGTGCGAAACAACTACAACTTTATTAATACAACATATAAAAAGCGTGAGTTTAAATACAAATATTGCCATCTAGACAATATTCACACACCAAATAAGTCCTCATTACAATTATTGATATATTATTTTACAAAATGGTGAGGACTACTAAAACAACTTTCTAGAACCATCATTCCACACCCCATTTAGTACTCTACTACATTCTAGCCTCCTCCGAGAAGAAAAATGGAACAAAAAGGAAAAGGGTGAGCTCAACTAGCCCAGTAAAGAATATTATGACTAAGATAATATAGAACAAATTATCGTTAGTCTTCAACAGGGAAAAATCTGATAAAATACAATAGACAACAAGTTTCAGATCAATATTCGCAGCGAAAAATAATAATTCATAGATGAGTTACGTAGAGAATGAAATCTACTATAATCTATGAATTTAAAAGTCCATCATCAATATTTTATCCCTGTAACATCAATCAATATACATCTTGAATCAAATATTCATCTTTTTTACTACTGAGGCCAAAAGATATTCATCGATTAGTCATATTCATCTCAACACATGTACATCTTTGCACTACTGGGCCAAAGATATTCATAGGAAAATCAACCATCTTTTTGCACTACAGGCCAAAGATATTCAGTAATACCATCATTTAGGACTGAGAATGATGAAAAATATTTTAAAGAAAACGAATCCAGTGAAACAAAAGAACAAATATTAAGGATTCGTACTTTAAACAATCTGAGTTCAAAAATACTTCATTAATAATCATAGTGAAGTAAAATTCAAGAATGATCAAAACATGGATACAATCAAAGCTAGTATCCATAATAGATATTTTGGACAAAAAATGAAAATTTAATTTTTTTGTGAATAGTCTAGTATTAAGTGAATAGTGTTAGTATATCGTGAATAGTGTGTCGTATACGTGAATAGTAACCCCGACACTAAAAGACAAAAATTTCACAAGAAAAATCTTACCAATAATCCGGCATAATGATATTAGAAGAAATAATATCATTTTTAAAAAAAATATAACATCCCTTACCTCGAAAAGAATAGTACTTCTGGCTGGAATACCGGATATAGTGCTGAAGAGAATTTGTACCGTATAGCAACACTCAAGGTATCAAAATACTCACAAGAATACACTCGATAATATAGAGAGAGAAAACTTTAGTTTCTGGTGTGATTTTCAATTCTAACCTAAGCACCCTATTTATAGGAAAATGCTTAGAACACCAAAGCAGAAAATTTAATAAAATATTAATATAATTATAAAATTTTCATGCCCATCTTAGAAATCTGATTTCAGCTCATTTACCACACATTTGGGGCCTACCAATAATGAAAAAAAACGTTTTTCTTAAAAAAAAATTAAAACTTCAAAAATTAATTATTCCGGAACTTCGGAACTTCAATAATTCATAACAAATAGCCTTTTTATCAGAAAAATTCAAACCTTATGTCCTTTCCATAGGAAATTCCATTCTCTACAACTTTACAGAAGAAAGGTTTTCCAAATTCCAAACAGAAATTAACCGAAATCCACAAACGGGCGATTTTACAAACTATAATCAAATTTCAGTCAAGAAATGGGGTCCACGAACATGTTTAACATGTTTTAAACAATTTTAGTAACAAAAATACTCCTCCTCCTCATATTTTCATATATCCCACATTCATTGTAAAAATATCATCATTATTATATTATTAAAATATAATAATATATTTAAATGAATTATTTATTAGAAAAGATAAAATATCAATTTTTCAACAATTGTCACTTTAAAATTTTCTCCATCTATATCCACATAAAATGAATATTTTTCTTTATCATATAAATCAATAATTAATTATTCACAAATAATATTACGTAATCACAATCTCGTGACGAGTAGTTCCCGGAAAGAGGGGGCTTTCCAATAAGGATTTCTCCTTACTGGCGCGCAATTAGATGACCAAACCTCTCCTTAGACAGAACTTTCTAGACATTGCCAATAATGTTATCTAATAATATTATTCAAATAATATGAATTATTGATCGATAATGGAAAATACTATGTAGTGACAATTATTGAAACAACAATAATATAAAATATCAACGTAGCAATTATTGAATCAATAAAATAAAATATTGAGCAATAATTCTTTGTAACAATTATTGAGTAGTGCCTTCTTACGTAAGAATCAATAATTGGTGCAATATGTGTCTTCTTGTGTTTTTAACCACCAGGTATTCCAACGATATTAATAAGTAACAACTACTGCCAGTTATTTATAAACAACTTATATTTGTCGTTTTCTTCATCCAATCGCTTTTTAGTTATGGGGCCACACAAGGTCATTGCAGTCATTATACGAATATTCCCGAAGCGGTAAGAATATTCCACGACCAAAACGAATATTCTTCGATAAAATGAATATTTTATAACCACTTGCTTATTTGAAATATTTAGCATTTTACCCATAACTAACCACATTAATCAAATCAACCCTTACTATTTCAAAATAATAAATAGAGGAAATTCGGAATAAGTTGGGGTCTTATACATACGCATCATTATTTAATAATAAGTTGGGGTCTTCGGATTTGAACAAAGCTTTCCTTAAAGATAGCTTTCTCGTGCCCTTTATCCACATTCTCATTGACAATATTGCTCAATACGGCATGTACTCATTTGCAGATTGCTTTACGGGGTACCATCAGATTATGGTCGCTGAGGAAGACCGTGAGAAAACTGCTTTCATCACGCCTTGGGGAACCTTTCGCTATAGACGGTTGTCATTTGGCCTCATCAATGCCGGGGCAACCTATCACAGAGCTATGATGGCTCTTTTCCACGATTTGATGCACAAAGAGATAGAGATCTATGTGGATGACATCATTGTCAAATCCCGAAAGGAGGAATACCACTTAGACCATCTCAAAAAGCTTTTCAACAAGTTGCGTAAGTACAACTTGAAGTTGAATCCAACCCAAGTCGCGCTTTGGTGTTAAGTCAGGCAAGTTGCTAGGTTTCCTAGTCAGCCACAAAGGAATTGAACTGGATCCCACCAAAATCCAGGCCATCAAGGAAATGCCCATTCCTCAGACAAAGAAGGAAATACGAGGATTTTTTGGAAGAATCAACTTCATTAGCAGGTTTATCTCTCAACTCATAGCAACCTGTGTATTTATCTTCAAGTTGTTAAGGAAGAACTCCTCCATGAAATGGAACAATGAGTGTCAGAAAGTCTTCCTAACCATTAAAGAGCAGCTGGTTAACGCTCCTATTTTGGTACCACCCAGGGATGTTGTTCACCTATTCATGTACCTGCCCATTAATGACAATGCCATGGGCTGTATGCTGGGGCAAAAAGACAATAGAGGCCATGAACGAGCTATCTATTACCTCAGCAAAAGATTCAGCATCAGTGAACACATGTACACTCTGATTGAGAAGACTTGTTGTGCTTTAGCATGGGCTTCCATGAGGTTACAGCATTACCTCCATGGTCACAGAACCCATCTCATATCCCGCGTGGATCCTCTCAAGTATGTGTTCAGTAAGCCCATACTGAATTGTTGACTGTCCAGATGGCAATTGATCCTACAGCAATTTTACATCGTCTATGTGACACAAAAGTCTGTCAAAGGTTAAGGAATTGCGGATCAACCGCCACACTTTTGCGCAGGGATTACAAACCCTTAGAAACATACTTCCCAATGAAGGGTAATAGCGATTCAAAGAATACCATCAGTACGATGCATGCCACACATGGAAAATGTATTTTGATGGAGCTGTTAACACAAAAGGCTCTGGAGCTGGAGCAGTTCTAATATCCGGTACGGGGGAGCAGTATCCCATCGCCATCAAATTATAGTTTGTCAGCACCAACAACACAGCTGAGTATGAAGGTTGTATCATGGGGCTAAAACTTGCCCGTTCAATGGGCATCAGGCGGTTAACTGTCTTTGGGGATTCCGAATTGGTAATCAAATAATCCACAGGAATCTATCAAACCAAAGAATTACATTTGCTGCCTTACTATCGGCAAGTTCTATAGATGGCTTTGGAGTTCGAAGAAATCTCTTTTCTACACATTCCTCGTAATAGGAATGATTTTGCGGATGCACTAGCAATGTTGGCCTCCTTGATTCACATACCTGAAAAGGAAAACATGCCAAGCATCACATTTTCCCTGCAAAAGGCCCCAGCTTATGGGAAATATGTTGGAGAAGTATCGGGTGAGCTACCTCCCATCCACAACCCTTGGTATCAACATATCAAGGAGTATCTGTGAGATGGATCTACACCCGCTAAGGCGATCCAGACTGAAAAGAGGCGGATCCATCGACTTGTTATGAAATTCTACCTGAGCGGAGATGCACTCTACAAGAGAGATGCAGGACTAGGTCTCCTCAGATGTCTGGACAAAGACCAAGCTCAGAGGCTCATGGATGAGATCCATGGTGGAGTATGTGGCCCACACATGAGCGGACCCCTACTTGTCAAGAAAATCCTCAGAATAGGGCATTATTGGCTTACGCTCAAAGTTGATTGTAATAATCACGTCAAGAGATGCTATCAATGCTAAATTCATGGGAATTCTATCCACGCCCCTCCAAGGGAACTCCACAATATGAGTTCTCCATGGCCCTTTTCAATGTGGGGAATGGACGTGATCGGGCCCATCGAGCCCAAAGCCAGTAATGGACATCGATTCATATTCACCATGATTGACTACTTCACCAAATGGGTAGAAGTAGCCTCCTTCCCAAGGGTTACTAAAGAAGTCATCATTGCTTTCATTAGAAACAATATCGTCTGTCGATATAGACAACCAGAGGTCATTGTGTCAAACAATGCTAAAAACCTCAACAACAAAATGATGGAGGAGTTATGCAGTAAATTCCACATCAAACACCTTAACTCCGTCATCTACCGTCCAAAGATGAATGGTGTTGTTGAAGCGGCTAATAAAAATATCAAGAAGATCATGCAGAAAATGGTCCGCCAATCACAAAGGATGGCCTGACCTCTTGCCTCGACTTTATTAGCCTACAGAACTTCAATGCGTACTTCTACTGGGGCAACCCCCTACTCATTAGCCTATGGGATGGAAGCAGTGCTCCCCATAGAGGTTGAAAAGGAATCCCTCAAAGTGTTGATGGACGCTCAGTTGGATGAAGACCAATGCGTACAAGATAGGTATCACCAATTGTCTCTAATAGATGAAAGGCGAACCGCGGCTATCTTCCATGGTCAGTTATATCAGCAAAGGATCGCACGATCCTACAATAGAAAAGTCTGGCTACGGTAGTTCAAACAACATGACTTGGTTTTGAAAAAAATCATTGACAACCAAGATCAATCTAAGGGAAAATTCGCTCCTAACTAGGAAGGCCCATTTGTTGTCAAGGAGGTATTGACAGGAGGTGCTCTCATACTACAGGAAATGGATGGCGATGAATTTGCACAGCTTATCAACTCGGACACCGTGAAACGGTACTATGTCTGAAGTTACCATCAAGCAAACATCCTAGTATGGATTCATCCAATCACCAGTCATTACGGTTTTGAACCTTCTGTTTACAAACTCTTCTGCCCCTCAAGGAAACATACACTTCAAACCAACAGCCTGGTTTCACCTCATTTCAAACCTTCCATACAATTTCGGTTATCCTGAAGTCGGGATTGAACCTTTCACATCTATAGTTTATCCTGAAGACGGGATTAACTTTTCTACACTTGCAGTTTTTCCTGAAGAAGAGATCAAACTTTTTCCACACCTACAGTTTGTCCCCATCATGGGATCAAACTTTCTTTTCCCCACAGTATAGCCTACACATGGGATTCACACTTCTCTTTGGCTGTGATTCGTCCTGAGGAGCGAACTACGTCGACCTGATCTCCCTGATACCCGGGAGTACGTAGGCAATCATATTCTATATAGCCCGGTCACAATAAACAACAAAAACATTTTTGCCCTTTCCTTACAAAAACATAAACAACAAAAATACTTCTACACCCTTCTTCATCAATAAAGCTTCTACACCCATCTGCCTTTCACATTCAGCGTTGAACCTCTTACACCAGGTTCGAACTACGCAGACTTGATCTCCTCTTCAATAGGAGTATGTAGGCAGCCATTTATGGTTCAGTCTAACCCCCACCAGAACAAAAATTCTTGTCACACGGTACTGCGATCAAACTTTAATCCATTACAGTTCATCGGCTTCAGACCAAAGGGATGGAATTATCCAACCTCTCCTCACAAATAGGAGATTTGGTGACCATCTAAGTTGCGGTTGTGCCTCAAATAACAATACCAATCCATAAGAGATGGAATTAACTAGGCTTCCCACAAATAGAAGAACTGGTGACCATCTTTGGTGCGGTCAATCTCAGAGAGGAAAAGCCACACTCCTCTCCACATTTCCATACAGAAACCAGTCCCAAGACACCAAAGATGGTAGGGATACATACAGATCAATGATCCATTCTGAGAGATCATGTGATAACTCAATGTCCACATATCAAGTATAAGTTCAGAATGCATCAAGATCACAAGCCCTGAAGAAACAGGCAAATATCAAGCAAGTATCTAGGCACAACTGAAAGGGAAGTAAATCAAAATATATTTCTCTACCATATATAATACTGTTTAATATATACATATGTGCTGTAAATGACAAAATAGCTAAGCTAGTCTGTGCAGGAAAATACAAAGCTATCTACGGATCTGTGTGTATGCGGACTATCAGATCTAACATAGCATCCCTCTCTGAAGACGGAGGTAAAGATGTAAGCTCTTGCCCAATGGTATCTACACGAGCTAGCAGATCAGAGGCTAACTACATGGTGACATGATGCTCATCAATGTATGCACTCATATCAGCAAGGATGTTAGTCGTATGGGATCTAACTGAAGTACTGTTTACAATGGCCACATCCCTAGTAGATAGGGCGGCATCCCGCTCCATAATTAATGCATCCCTGGCTGATCAAGCATCATCCCTCTCTAATAGAGTGGCATCTCTCCCATTAAGAGCTATCAACATCGAGGCCCTATCTTGATCTCTCTTATAGGTCATCAGATGTAAGATCTGCTCCAAATACTGTGCTAGATATTGAGTAACAGTGGCACTCGGGGTGAGAGAATCCATCATAAATGCTGGCAGCCCAGCAGTCAATTCCCCATCGATGGGAATGTCAGCCTCCTCCATAGGCTCCTCATCGTTGGAATCTATATCCTGTACTGTGGATACTACTATAGTCGATGCAGTCTATGTCTCCATCTATGCTCAATACTCTGCAGAATAACCCGGATGACTGACAAAAAACTCAGCTAGCTCTCGTTGGTCCCAACAGGCATACAACCTGGATCTGTCTGCTAATGATAAATGGCGAGAAGTGAAGTGCTGACTTAATGCCCCCTCATATGGATGGAAATCCTGAAACTAGTCAAACTGACACATCATGACCAGTGGGTGGTAGGTGATCATCCCTCTCAAACCAGCTAGAGGAAAATAATCCATGCCCAGAGCATGAGTAATGAAGCTGTAGGGTGAGCTAAGCCCTGTACACGGCAATATAGCGAACAGATCTCCAATCCCTTCCAGGAGAGATGACCAAGATGCAGCATCTGTACACTCCGCAGGCTGAAAGGAGTACGACATAGCTATGTCATGGGTGAAATAATACCCATGTCGTCTGAATGTGCTAATCGGTCTCAAGTGTGACATAAAACACATGTATAGCATGATCGAGCTGCCTATGAACACTCTTGCCGGATAAGTACAGCAATATATGGCTGACCTCAGAGACTCTGCCATAATCATCGATATGATGGTGTGACCCTCCCTGAGAGCTCTCACTGCCATAATGACGCTAATGTCTAACTCATCCATATACCATGGCTTGAAGATGTATGACAGTACGCACAGTATTAGTACATCCACTCTGGCCAAACGCCAATGATCCTCTGGTGTGGTGAAATCCCCAGAGTGCCATGCATAACTATCCTCAGAGCCAAATCTTTTAAACAGAAAATGTTGGGATATCACGTGGCCAGATGTAATCTCATCTTGTACCACCCTACGCCTCAATCTGGTGAGGGTCATGAACTGCCTACTCATGTCTCCGATCGCCATATACACGCAAGGTCTGTCCAATGACAGCATCGTCAACTGTGCATACTACTCGAGAGTAGAAGTCAACTCCTAGGTCCTGAATCGGAAAACCTATCTCTCCGATTTCCAATGCTCTAGCATACCCTCCACAAATCCTGTGGGAACCTGAAACATCAACAGGGTCATAATATGCTGCAACAAATGATCTACAGTCACCCTGTCTGGTGGTGACATATTATCATACCATGAGCGCATACCAGATGCCATAAAAAATGGTGGGTATGATCAATACGGCAAATTGTCGAAGAAGACATCTGTATGGGCCATGTTATAAGACCATCCAGGGGTCAATGCTGAGTATCTCTAGACATACATACATATGCATAACATAATTACATGCATGATACAATAGATGGCAATATGATATAGGGAATGGAAAATTATACATACATTCCTAAGTATATCATCATCTAATACATCTCTGTACAGCTAAAATACAGAGAAATGGGGAGAAGCTACCCAACATCTAACAGAGGCCTATCAAAAGATATAGCGAGAATAGGGCGAAGCTACCCAGCAGCTAACAGAGGCTTATCAAAAGAGATAACGAGAATACATCAGAAGAAGTCAATGGTATCGATGTCTACATCGTTAATCCTATCTACCTGATGTAACTCCTCCTAAGTCACTGGATTTCTATCTATAGGGATGTCAGGCCTATACAAGGGAGGATCTGCACCAGAAAAACCATATGGGTCACCTAAGGGACCAGCGCCAGAGCTGGAAGGATCAAAAGTATCTGTCTCTGAAAGATCTCTACCCAAATGCCAGAAAAAGAAATGTGTCCGGTATAACTTTCGGGTCAAATTGTCAATCTGTGTCACATGAGTCGGATCTCTAACACAGGCTAGCCAATCCATCATCATCACGGATCCTGGAACCATATCCCCCATAAACTGTGTGGCGCAGGTCTGAGCTCCAATGGTAAGAGGGAACCACCAATGCTGGAACATCTCCTGAGTGCAGGGACCCTCTGATAATGTGAAACCGTCAACCCCCAACAATGGGATATCAATGACGGATGACTGCGAAATAGGCCAGTAATGCCTGGCAGGAGGCAAGATCGGCATGCGAATCTCTCATGTAGTGCTCCTGATAGCATGCTCTCCTAAATAGAGCTCCCATCCTCCATCTATGAAGAGAGGAATCATATGGGTGGAAATAACGTACTCAACTCCAGTCGGGTACCCATCCTCAAATCCAACACTCAAGTGCTCCCCAGAATAGGGAACCCATGTGATGACATCCGTTGTCAACAACTCCAGTTGTAGGCGGTAATGAGTGAAACCCTCAACTACAGGGACCTTCGCCAATATGGAATGATGCCATCTCCGTCGTCATGGATAGGTGTCTAAACCTAGCACGCTCACAAGACGCAAACATGGAAGCCTCTCATAGGCCCAAAACTACCAACACAAAGGCAAACATCTGCTATCAGTCAACACTCTTAACCTATACATGGGAAAAGACAAGAGAAATACTCACCAGCAGAAATGGGTAGAATCCTAACCAAGCCTCGGTCAAGCCCTGCGATCGCATGCGCATTCCCCTAAGGAAGTAGGCAAAGGTGTAGGAACCCCAATCATACTCTCCTATGCGGTCCACGTGTCGAGTGGCGCTGATCAAAGCGAAGGACACCGTAGAAGAGTTATCTGCTATGAAGCAGCCCCTAATGATCATCAGGAACAATCACCGAAGAATGCAATCCCTGACTCTTACATCATCGGGTATAGGCTCACTCAACAGCCCGCTCATAGCATATACGCTCAAAGGACCTATACATACAGTTCTTCTCTTAAGCGCCTTCGTCGGAACTCCCAACAAGGATCTAACTGCAGTAGGGGTAATATCCATCGTGTAAGGCACTGGATCGCCTCCAAACTCTATACCTGTGATAAATTACCAATCCATCGGCGTCATCATCACCTCACAATCTAGCAAATGGAGTGACTGATTCTGGTGAAACCACCGCTCAGACAAGGCCCTGAGGTTACCCCGGGGACAGCGACGGGGAAGAATGGAAAAGAACATCCCGAATCCCCAGCCATCTACAATCGCTCTATAGTTATCGTGCAAAGCCTGATATATAGAGTGGATGCTAAACCAGTTCCCTCGAGGCTGTGTAAAGTCGGGAACCTACATCAAATGTAGATCAACATCAGAACCCTTTGCTCCTCATCAATAGGAAATAAGGAGGATTAAGATCTAACTTCATACCTCGTTTGCGTGCAGGTAGACTAAAGGATGCCGACTCAAGTCACCCAGAAGATCTGGGTTCGCCACTTGAATGCCTGGCAGATCCCTACGAGGAACACGTTCAGCAGGAGCAGGAACCTCAATCGGTACATCCTCCTCCTCGTCCTTGACATCCGGCACTTCAACTCGAATAGGACGTATCACCGCCTCCACCAAATGACGAGGTTGTCTAACAGAACGGGGTCGAGGTACTTCAGAAGCCCTCCTCTATAGCGCCCCGAAATCCAGGTATCTTTCAACCCGACAGATGGTGCTATACTGTACTAACATTCATACATTCATTCAATTGAAAAGCCTCAAAAGAACGAACATCTCTTCTATAATATCAAAATAATATTTACATTGTCCCAAGTTCTAAACCCATTACAAAGGTTCTTTGTCATAATATTAAGAACATTACAATATTAACCTATACTATTACATAGACAGCTTAGCGATCTGCCTTAGCTTTTCCTTTTTCCTTATTTGATCCTTCGGGACGTTCAGTCTTAGCTGCATTCATATGGTTCAAGCAAGAGTGAGCATAACTAGCTCAGCAAGTATGAAAATCTCAAAAACAACATGCTTGACACACACGAATCGCATATCTTCAATAACTGAACAATAGTTATGAAGTACTATTGATGATTCAAAATAGCACTTCATCTTTCTTTCCAAAATGTTTTACAATAAAAACAATATTCAGTAAAACATTCACTCCGGTTAGAGACCTTGAGCATTTCATTCTTCTTTAAAAAGGACAACCCGGAACTAAGTCCGTAAGCCCGGTATTACTTATGAGCACTTCTAGGTGATCAGCCTATTGTACTCTATGTTGATCAACACTACATTCATTAAACGTATGTACGTTTAATTGTGGCAACCTCACGTGTCTGTCATTTTACCGACAAAACATTTGTTAAACATTTCAATCTTCTTTTGAAAACCATATCAAGTAGTTGACAAAAGATAATAACATTTGATAATAGATGAATAGACTATCAATAATCCATTCAATATATCAAGTCTAGCCAAAAGAATTGGCTTTAACTTCATTGTACATCAATTCATGCGTAAGGATACATGAACTTCAAAAACTTGTTCAGATTAAATTGAGACAAGAGTTAGAATACTTGCCTTCAGCGTCTGCTACGGTATAATTACTTTATGTTCGAATCTTTCAAGTCTCTACAACACATGATCACATAATGCCTTATATTAGGTCATATATCAAATATGTGTATGACTATCTCTTACCCTTCATCTCAATCTAATTTGTATATTAGATTCATTCACTATACGTTCCGGCTTATCATTATACTTGCATTCATACTTGACTAGGATATCTCAACCTTTATACAACATCCTTATGGTTTAACATAGTTTTAACAATGTTACTTTATGTCCCTTAAGTTGTGTTTACTTTTAAATCAATTAACTTTCTTTCTTTGTAATTAAAAACATTCATCACTATCTTTGTTCTAAGGCTGGCATTGTGACATCGGCTTTATACCTACATCTCGCGCTGCGGTGCAAGTTAACAGTGGCATTGTCCCGGACTTGGCGCCACATGCATGAGTCCTTACTTTCGATGGGTCATTTGCATTTCTACTCTCTGCAGAAGGTGTTGTCAGATTGCATGTATGTGCCGCTGGCATGATTTTATACTATGGTTCGTCTTTGCGGTCAAGGCAAGTTTCCGAAGTGCTCGAACGATCTTGTTATGGTATATACTTATTTCATCATTTAACCTAGGTTTGATGTCATGCATTGCCAACTCATGCACCGAAAAATTTTTCAAACTTTGAATTTTGTGAACTTCCCGGACGCATAACTTCTTCGTTTTAAGTCCGAATTGGCTCGTTCAAAAGCCTACGGTTCACAAATTACATAATCTACGCGTTCATACAAAAATTTTATCTATTTGACTTTGTTTGCTAAAAATTCACCTATTGGTTCATTTTTTAACGTAAACGATAAACGTTTGTGAACGTTCAAAGCTCGTTTCTTCGTTCTAAGTCGGAATTCGATCATTTTTGAGTCCATAACTCTAGAATGACAAACATGACTTGTCTCCATTGGAAAATAACATTTTTGAGTTCAAACACAAAATTTGACTTCTATTCTGAGAATTTCACGAATTCGACGATTATCGTCTAATCATGCAATTTTCGGCAAATCTTCATTACTAATGATTTGTTCATTACTTCAATTGCACTTAATTCATTCTATGAACATCTTCACATACTTAATACAACAACTTATCTTCATTGTTGGATTTTAACTTAATATTCCATAAGCTTATAACTTATTCAATTATAAACTACTTATGGCTTCATTGTTCATAACTTATGAAAGTTAAAGTCTTTTAATCATCATGCATATATGTTCTCACATATAGTTCCTTTCATGTATATATGATACATATACATACAAACCTTTAACATTTCATACTAACATTCAATGTTAACTTATAACAAGTTCATAACTTTTATAAGTTCAAATGACTTATTACCAACTTATGTGGCTTAAGTTCATTGCTTACACATTCTTCTTACTTCTTAACATTCATGTCCCTTAATCCAACTTTTCTTATCAACCTATCATGAATAGAGATAGAAGATAATTAGAGAAGGAGTCTTACATTTGAAGTCTTTGTAAAGTAGCTTCTTCTTCTTCTTCTAAATGAAAGTGACTTATTGTAACTTAAGCTCCCTAACAATTAAGCACTTTATATGAGTTGGATTGTTTGAACAAGTAACAAATGGCTTGTTAGCCTTCTCTATTTATAGAATTTCCAAGGTTATGGTAGTTTAGCCAATAAACCAATCCCACCTCCTTAAGTCACCTCCTTACTATTCATTAATTGGCTAGCACAAATCCTATCCTTTACTTGGCCATTACTTCTTTTACTTGGTCATTACATTAACTTGATCACCACATTATCTTGGTCATTACTTCTAACACTTGGTCACCACTCATATAACTTCGTTACCACATATTAACCATATCAATATGGTTTGCCCCATGGGTCAATCAACTCATGGATTTTAGCTTGGCTTAATTAACTTAACCTTTGGGCTTGCTTTAACAAACACTCACTTGCTTATTAATTAACATTGAGCCTTACCATTTAATTTACTTGGGCTTGTACCAATTGTTAACCAATCTTCCAAGTCCATTAACATTGCTTAATACATATACATATTGTCTATGCATTATTCTCATATTATAATTAGTATACAAATTCATTATATACGATATTCCATTCTTCATACAAACTCGTATAATACTTCGTATTATACTCATTTTCATTATCTTGTATAATACCTAAGTATCATACAATTATAACTTACTTACTAATATTTCGCTTTCCTTAATAATCTCAAATTAAGTCCACAAGTGAAATATTACGTTTTTCATAACTAGATTATTATTACATAATCCGTCTTACCTTGATATTCTATCATTACGTATTTCTCGAAATTAATTAAAAAAAATAATACCCGAGCAAATACCGATGAATAGTGTTTTTTAGAAATTTCTCGGAAAACATTTATTTTCGTCTTAGAAATTCAAACACTTTAATTCCTTCACGTAGCTAAAATACTACGACATTCCAACATCATTAGGTTATAGATTGACAACCATCTTGATATCACATAAAATATAATATTATCATTATTTAATTTAATAAAATTATTTTACAATAAAATCTGAATTTCTCAGTCGTTACATCCTCCGTACACCAGAAGTGGTCCTGCGGGAACTACTCGGCTGATCCGGATCCATAATATCTGGACAACAAATCTCCAAATCACCTCAGAAAGGGTGTGGTAAATTCTTACCTGGAGCTTTTCAAAATGCATTTTATGATTACATGCATGCATGCATTGTTTTAACATACATCTACATTAGAGTTAAAAATGCATGACTACCCAATGCCTACGTTTTGGAAAATTTTTGCCATAGCCCACTTTGTAAATGGGACCATCCACATGCACATAAGCATGACTAGGTGGCCATTCAGTAGCACACCTACCAACAGTTATATACATCCTAAATGCATTTAATACATCACTGTAAAAAATCTATAAGTGTAGTTTAATTAACAGGGTTATTTTACTTTTCTACCTTTACTCATTTGTCCTCAAATAGGATAAGAAATGACAGTAAAAGGTACCAATTTGACTGTTTCAAAAGTCAAATTTTTTTCATATCATTATGTTCAGCATGGTTTAATACTAACATTTACTGTGTTGAATATTTTTTGCAAAGTCATATCAGCATGCATATTCACTAGTATGTGCCTAAATGCATTTCATGTGATAAGTCATTTTCCAATGGATAGAAACTAGAAAAGAATACATGTATATGTTACCAGGACAGTGAAGAACACTTGTATGGTGGCAGAATATACAGAAAGTTGCCCGAACTCAGCAGGTCTGAAGAAAAGCTCTCAGATTTCCTTCGTCGTGCAGCTTGAAAATGACTTATGAATGCAACTTACAGGCTTTACATAGCCACTGTTGGCCGCAGGTCCATCTGCGGCTACTGCAGTGTACCTTCGACACCCCTATATGGGTCCCACACCTCTGGCTCACTCCAGTTAGAGTTGCAAAGGAGGTCTCACAAATTGAAATGGCCAAATCAGGAATAAAAATGCTACGCGATTGAGCAGAATAGCCTGGAATCCTGGTTTTCACGGGCCAAACTCTGGCTCCACATATCACTCATTGGTATTCGCGTGCATACAAGGTATACTATACCAATAGCCTCAGCTTTTACAAATCATGCTCGGCAATACCTTACAAAGGTCCAATGCCATCAGTGCACGGTCACAACCCTAGAAGTATCCCCGGCGGGGGTTACAACGCCGAAGTTATGAAATAATGAAGTATCTCTCATGGGGATTACAACGCAAGTTATTCTAATCGATGATGTATCTCTCAATGAAGTTACAACGCCAAAGTTATAAGTTGACAAAGTATCCCCAGCGGGGGTCACAACGCAAGTCTTTCAAGCATCCATGTATCCCCGACGGGGATTACAGCGCATTCTCAACCATTGATACACACATCAAAGAAGGTCAAGCAACCTTGATGTTATCTCAGCCGGTGGCAAGTAAACCCATCGAAGCAACTTATCCATGCCTATGTATCCCTGGCGGGGGTTACAACGCCTAAGTCAAACTTATCCAAGTATCCTCGGCGGGGGTTACAACGTAATGCAACCATTGACATACACATCAATGAAGGTCAAGCAGCCTTGACAATACACCCAGCAGGGATCTATCCGGTGATACACACATCAGCGAAGGTCAGGCAGCCCTGATAAGTACATAATGTTGGCAGTAACTCCAACAGGATGGTGGGATATGTTATACACATCCTCAAATAGACAAAGCTTTTTCCCCACAGATCTCTTGTACACAAGAGGTACCTCTATGGAGTAGAAGTCTGTGTTTAGGATTCAAGACTTTGGTGATAGCCCCAACGTCAACATCCTTGAAGAATTGAATCGCATGTCCAAGACATCACTGATTGTCATCCCAACAGGATTAACAGGGAATCGGCAATCATTTCATTCATGCATCATACATTTGCATCATGTTGCTGCACATAGCATTATGTTTATCTTGTTACATTTCAAGTGTCTAGGATTATTTATCCTATCCATACCTTGCATTACATGAATATGATAAAAAGGGGCATCTGTAGACACTCGAAATTTTATGCACACCTATTACTGACATTGTAGGAGAGCAGATTCGTATTTCAGAGATAACCCTGGAAGACAGCTCACATCCATTCTGGATACTATCGGAAGTTTAGTTTTAAAACCTGAAACACACAACGAGAGTATCATTTCCAACCCCGGAACACACACCGGAAGGATCATTTCCAACCTCGGAGATAACCCCGAGTTTCATCCTTGGAGATAACCCCAAGGAATGTTGTTGCAGTTCCGGCGATAACTCCAGAAATGCTTGTTTCAAGTGCATGCTATCAGCTTCAATCTCAAACCTCCTGCCGAGGCACTCATACCTCAGACCTGAAGCTAACACCGGGAAAACAGGTACTCTCACAAATGACCTTGTGGCATTCAAACACTTGCAGCAGTCCAATCTTAGATGTAACCCTGAGCAACGTCTGCTTTCAACTCAAACTGGAGATAACACCGGTGAGGAGTCAAACTTCATCTTGCCACCTCAACATCTGCGCGTCGTCTCAATACTTCATACATACATACAACAATGTCCTACAAGAACCAAGGAGTTCTAATCCTGAGTGACTATTATGTGTGGCATCACACCGGATAGAATTTGGAGCTTGAAGACCATAGGCATGGTCCCCTCTTCCTGACTTCGTACAACCTCTAATCCATGTCATTGCGTAACTCTCGACACAAACGGTCTGAAGAAGGTCTTATATACCTCGTTCGGATGCTCAGATTGAAGTTCTATAAGTTCGAGCGGACATTACAGTGCACGAGTGCACATACTTCGAGATGACGGGACCCGCGGAGCCCGAGGCACCCCTGCAAACAAGCAGATGTAATCTAATGGCTACTGCAGTACACTGCTGCCTCCCCCTCTATAAATAGAGGGCTTGGTGTGGCCATTTAAAAAAAAAGGGAGGCGAGGAAGCCCTGTCCAATTTGCTCTGTACACACCCCATATTGAGTGTTTCCTCATTTTAAACATTTGTTAGCTTACATATAGCTATATTTTTATCGGCGGGAGCTGAGTGTTTATCCATATAGAGTCATAGAAGCCTGCATTGGCAGCCCACTGTAAGCCTTCTCACACTCTATAAAGCATTTCTCTTCACCTTTGCACACACTATTCTACACATTGAGAATCGTGTTGTGTCCGTATTCCCGGACTTCGGTCCGTGGTTTTCATTTCTGTCTATATATATATACTTATATATGTATATATTTATATATGAACTAACATTATCGAGTTATGCCTGGATTGAGCCTAGACTTATGTCTGGAGCGTTTACTTGCTTTTATATATATATATATATATATATATATATATATATATATATATATATATACTTATATATATAACTTTTGTCAGACATATCTAATGAGCCTGGATTTTACATTCGGAGCGTTTACTTGCTTTTATATATATATAGTTATATATATAACTGTTGTCAAACATATCTGATGAGCCTGGATTTTACATCCGGTGCGTTTATTGCTTTTATATATATATATATATACTTATATATATAATTGTTGTTTATTATATTCGATGAGTCCGGATTTTATATCCTAATGCGTTTCTTATATATATATATATATATATATATATATATATATATATATATATATATTTACATTTCGCAAGCCCGGAGTTTACTTGAGGCCTTTATCGCTTTTATTTACATTTAGTCCCACACGGAGTTTACTTCGTGGCGGTTGATCGCCTTTCTTGCTTTATTTACTTTTTTGATCCCCATGGAGTTGCTTCATGGTGGTTGATCATGTTCATATATATATATATATATATATATATATATATATATATATATATATATATATATATATATATATTTACCGCTTTTATATATTTACATTTCCGATCCCCCATGGAGTTGCTTCATGGTGGTTGATCATTTTTGTATATATATATATATATATATATATATATATATATATATATATAACTACTTCTTTTCTTTTCATATAAACTGCGGTATCATGTGAGCCTAGGAATTATGTGATCATAGATTCAGTCTACTGAATCTAGATTCGATTCCCGTGATGGACGTTTTCAGCTGTAAGTTGCTTGTTCATTATTTACAGTGTACGAATTTCCTTAGATGGTTGTCATGCCCAAGAGGAGTTCGGCACTACTGTATATTGTTTTCTTGAAGACGCTTCGCATCTCGAAAATAAAAGCAAACAAGCCGAATATTTAATAATAAAATGGAAATATGAAAAGGTCTCAATTCCTATTGAGCACAGGGTTTGAAAAACCTCTTTTTACAAAACTTCATTGTTATGTCTTGCTTAAAACTGAATTTTTCTATAAATTCAAACCCTTTGTATATAGGTGTGAACGAGGCCTCGCACTACTTTCAAATAATTGCACATTGATCCACACATACACATATTCATATAACAGTTTTTTAAAAAGTGGCGGTCACCGTGGCAACACGGATGTCGAGGGGTGCCTAACACCTTCCCTCCGCATAATCAAGCCCTCGAACCCAAATGAATCTCAGTTTCACAGACCCGTTTAGCAGTGTCATATCACTCGTTCAATGTGCAAACCTTTTTCAGTTGTGTTGGTGCAACCAGTTAAAAACACCAACTGGCGACTCTTAACAGTCCATCGTTGACATTATACATGTCGGACCTTTTTCACTTATTTTTTCAAATAAATCTCACATTAACATGAGAACACCAAAGAACAAGTAACGAAAAGGGACAACTAAAAATCCCGACGTCGACAAGTTCCAATCCCGAGTGACTATTACGCGTGGCAACACACCGGATAGAATTTGAAGCTTGAAGACCATGGGCATGATCCCCTCTTCTAGACTTCGTACAACCTCTAATCCCATGTTATTGCATAACTCTCGACAAAAGCGGTCCAAAAAAGGTCTTATACACCTCGTTCGGATGCTCTCGGATTGAAGTTCTGGAAGTTCGAGCAGACATCACAAAGGCATGCACGAAAAGGCGCGATTGAAAGCCGATAGAACCATGGAGCTCCGGGCAACCCGGCAAAGCGAAAAAAAATGCATCTGCTTGTACATAGCCATAAACACACACAGCCCAAATCTATAAATATAGAGCTTGGGGTGGCCATTTATAAGAGAAAAAAGGCGAGGAAGCCCTGTCCAATTTGCTCTGTACACACTATATTGAGTGCTTTCTCATTTTAAACACTTGTTAGCTCACATATAGCTATATTTTATCGGCAGGAGCTGAGTGTTTACCCATCTAGAGTCATAGAAGTCGGCATTGGCAGCCCACTGTAAGCCTTCTCACACTCTATAAAGCCTTTCTCTTCGTCTTTGCACACACTATTCTTCACATTGAGAGTCGTGTTGTGTGTGTATGCCCGAACTTTGGTCTGTGGTTTTTATTTTTGTTTGTATATATATACTTATAAATGTATATATTTATATATGGACTAACATTATCGAGTTATGCCTCGATTGAGCCTAGAATTTATGTCTGGAGCATTTTTTTGCTTTTATATATATATATATATACTTATATATATAAACTATTGTCAAACTCAGTCCGATGAGCCTGGATTTTATATCTGGAGCGTTTATTTGCTTATATATATATATATATATATATATATATATATATATATATATATATATAAACGTATTTAACTTTTTTTTTGATGAGCACTGGATTTTATATGTGGAGCGTTTATTGCTTTTATATATATATATATATATATATATATATATATACATTTACATTTCATCGGAGTTTAGTTTATACGTGGCCTTTACTACTTTATTTACATTTAGTCCCGCCTGGAGTTTACTTCGTGGCGGTTGATCGCATTTACTGCTTTATTTACATTTTTGATCTCCCATGGACTTGCTTCTTGGTGGTTGATCATGTCCATATATATATATATATATATATATATATATATATATACATTTTCGATCCCCCGTGGAGGTGCTTCGTGGTGGTTGATCATGTATATATATTTACAGCTTTTATATATATAACTACTTACTGCTTTTCATACAAATTGCAGCATCATGTGAGCCTAAGAATTATGTGATCACAGATTCAGTCTACTGAATCTATATTCGGTTCCCATGATGGACATTTTTAGCTGTAAGCAGCTTGTACATTATTTACAGTGTTCGAATTTCCTTAGATGGCTATAATGCCCATGAGGAGTTCGGCACTGCTGTATATTATTTTCTCCAAGATGCTTCGCATCTCAAAAATAAAAGCAAACAAGCCGAACATTTAATAATAAAATGGAAGTATGAAAAGGTCTCAATTACTATAGAGCACAGGGTTTAAAAAACCTCTTTTATAAAACCTCATTGCTATATCTTGCTTAAAACTAAATTTTTGTACAAATTCAAACCCTTTGTATATAGGTGCGAACGAGGCCTCACACTACTTCCAAATAATTGCACATTGATCCACACACACACACACACACATATTAATATAACAGTTTCTTGAAAAGTGGCAGTCACCATGGTAACACGGATGTCGGGGGTGTCTAACACCTTCCCTCTGCATAATGAAGCCCCCAAACCCAAATGAATCTCGGTTTCACAGAACCGTTTAGCAGTGTCACATCACTAGGTCAATGTGTAAACCTTTTCTCGGTTGCATTGGTGCAACCAGTTAAAAACACCAACTGGCGACTCTTACAGTCAAATCGTCGACATTATACATGTCAGACCTTTTTCACTTATTTTTTCAAACAAATATCACATTACATGAGAACACCAAAGAACAAGTAACGAAAAGGGACAAATAAAAATCCCAACGTCGACATGTGATCGACTCTTCATGCATCGCGCTGATAAGATAGGTTACTACTGGTTACTACGTCATTGCTGCAAATTTGCTACCTGGCACATTTACAGATCCGATTTTTACAGAACATGAAATTAGACTTTGCTATAGACCAAAAATCTCAATTCCACATAAATTCACCAAACTTCAACATCTAAAACTTTGTAATATCATAGTTAAGCATGTTATACACCATTCTAACTAAATAAACATCACATACACACGAATTTGAAGAATCAAAACCATATTTTTCCAAATTTCACCATATTTTACACTTTTAGCGAATTCGATCGCCACGAACTCGTTTCTTAATCAATTGACATGATTTAAACTATGCCGCTTTCGTTTCTTAACATACTAACATAATCCCACATCAAATAGCAGATTACAATAAGTATTGACCATGAAATTTTGTACTTTCTAAAGCCATTTTTCAAACATAACACTGTTATTTATTTTTTCTTCCTACAACCCAATTTCTCACGAATTTGATACTCAACAACACTCATATATGATGACAACAGATTTTACAATATAACCCACATCCTATAATCAACGTTTGAACAAAAAATCCACAAAATCAATTTACAGAGAACTTAAATAAAAAAAACTAAAACTTGGAAATTTAGGAATGAATTATACCTTAATCATCTTGATTATAGGCTAGCACAAGATGGTGAATCTCTCCTTCCTCTTGGCAAAATCACAGAGATCACTCTCTCAATTTGTCACTCTCAATACTCTGTGTTTCTTCTTCTCTCCCAACTCTCTGCTCTTAGGTCTTAGGAGAGAAATAAGACGCGAAAGGAAAAAATAAACTGATATGGCTTAATTCTCACGTACTCTTTCACTTAAAAAAATAAAAAGACATCAGTTAAGTAAACCAAAGGCCACAAGGCCTTGTTTGGCTACCACCTATTCCCCCAAACTAGATTATTTTAATAATATTATATTATATAGTTTCACTTGTCACACATGTAACCCATCTAAATAGCTTACAATTATAATTATAATAATTATAATCTTATTATAATTATACTTTTTGTGACGCCCCCAAAATTAGGTATACGTCACCCATCTTGGGTCGCCACTTACATGGTACATAAATTCAAATACAAACTTAATTATACATCTGTCGTGTAACATACGACAATACATAAACCGAGAGTTCTAATAGGAATATTGTCATTTAGACAATATCCATACTCAAGGAGTCCTCATTACAATTATTATCACACTATTTCACGTAATAGTGAGGACTACTAATGCTATCTTCAGACCATCACTCGCTTCCCCAACTCGTCCCGAATTATATTCTCATTTCACGAAGAAACGAAGTGAAAGAAAGGGTGAGCTCAACTAGCCCGAATAAGAAATATTATGACTAAGATAATGCGTAATAAATTATCAATAGTCTTCAACAATGTTAAACCGATAAAATACAATAGACAACAGGTTTAATCTGCGGCAGAATATCTGATCCATTAAAAGAGTCAAGTAGAAAATAAAGTCTACTATCTTTTAGGTTTTAAAAGGTTTTCATCAATTTTTATCACTAAGACTCGGTTTAATGAATAAACCACAATATCTAATCATCCCTCGTACCACGGTCCAAGGATTTTCATCAAATTATCAATGGTCATGACTATATCTTAAATCACCCCTCGTCATAATCATACCAAAAACTATCCATCATCGCATTACAGAACACCGAGGACTTTTGTCACATCATTTATATCAAGCCATGATTATCTTGAATGAACCACGGTCATAATCATACTAAGTTCATCTATGCACGTAAGCCAAAGATAACTTTCAACATAATATAAACATGAAGATGATGACAATGATATAAGAATTCAATAAAACAAGTTCAAGAATTAATTTCTCTAGGATTTATTAACGTCCAAATTGTCAACAAGATACTTTGTTTTGTAGAGTAAAATTCAAGAATGATCGGAAGAATATTTCCATGAAAAGATCTTTGGATGAAACATGAAATATCAAGGATATTCTACTAATTTCATGGAGTATAGAAGTCAAAGTTTTAACCAATGGGTATAATAAAGAATGGAATAACAAAAGAAATCACCATGCATGCGGTACTTGGCATAAAGGAGTTATTCCAACGAGAATAATAATAACGGAACCAGTCGTGAAATTCACACAAGCGGGATGTTCCAACAGTAATAATAAATGCGAATAATAAATGATGGAACCAGTCCGGCGTATAGCCAGAATGATGGATATTCCGATGTAATAATAAAGACGGAATAATAAAAAATGGAACCGTGTCCGGTGTAAAACACACGTATGTGATATTCCAACAGAATAATAATAAAGATTTAAACCGTGTCCTGTGTAAAACACACGCATTTAGATGTTCCAATGAATGATAGAAGAATGTCACCAAGTATAGGGTAAACCATGTATACAAAGTTATTCTAACGAATAATAAGCAATGGAATAATGTAGGATTTCACCAAGTATAGGGGAGTTCATGTATACAAAGTTATTCCAATGAACAATGAAGAAATGGAATAATGAAGTTCTCTTTTTGAATACAAAGAATAATACCCCTTACGGTACAACAAATAATATCCCTTACCTTAGAAGAACGAAATATTGGAAAAGTGAAGTAGCGTAATACTTTTCTTCTTTCTCTCTATAGATTTTCTCTCTATAGCTTCTCTCTATAATTTCTCTCTAGAGTTTCAAAGGAATTAATGAAAAAATAATGAAGGAATGAGCTTCTATTTATAGGAAAATAGAATGCATAATAATTAATCCATGAGCGGTCCAGATTGATTTACTTTAATCTGACGGTCCATATTTAAAGCAAAATCTTTTAAATAAAATATCATATATTCTATTTATATAAAAACATTTTACTATGCAAACACTATGCAACACTATGCAAAACACTATGCAAAACAACACTATGCAACACTATGCATAATAAAATATAATATATTCTATTTATAGAATAACTTTAATAAAGTATTCTATTTTATATAAAAAGATGTTTCGCTTTTATTACGTTAATAATACTGAATAAAACAAAACGTCATTATCGCTATAATAATTCATATTATTAATCGACAATAATGGAATCAAACCGGTGACTTCTCACATAAGCATCAATAATCAATACCGCAACAGTGCTACTATGCAACCACATTATTCTCGTACTTTTTACTACCGAAAGTAGTTCAACCGTATCCACTTGGTAAAACTTCATCGTTATTTCAATAAAATATTTTTGTCGTTTTCTCAATTCGACAAATAATTACATTAATAGGGTCCACCAATGATTGAGTAGTTGTACGAATATTCCCCGCTAAACCGAATATTCCCCGACCAATCGAATATAATATAACCACTTGCATACTTTTGCAAAATTTATAAATACTACCCACAACTATATTATTATCTCAAATTCACACCATAATATTAAAAATTATTTTGACAAAATTTAAATCTTTATTGATAAAATCTGGATCTCACAATCTCCCTCCTTATGGAATTTAGCCCTCGAAATTAGGGTACGATACTGGTATGATAAGAGGTGAGGATACCTTGAATACCTTTATCGTTAAAATATTAAATTCATCTTCGCAATCCGCCAAAGATATTCATTAACAATTCATCTTTTACACTACAAAAGCTAAAGATATACAACTCAGAAACCAATAATCTTTGAGACGCAGCTTAATAGTATCACAACCACGAATTATCCATGCACTACTGGCCAAGGATATTCGTGTTTTTAATTACGGTCATGATTATACCGAATAATCCGTGGTCATAATCATACCAAGTCTAACAATGCACTACGGCCAAAGATGACTTTTACCACATCCATGAATTAATATTTCATTGCTGAGACTCAGCTCAATAATTAATCCATATCATCGAATCATCCCTGCACTACAGGCCAAGGATATTCATTAGTATCACGACCACGAATTATCCATGCACTACGGCTAAAGATAATCGTGTATTCATTAGTATCACGACCACTAATTATCCATGCACTACGGCCAAAGATAATCGTGTATTCATTAGTATCACGACCACAAATTATCCATGCACTACGGCCAAAGATAATCGTGTATTCATTAGTATCACGACCATAAATTATCCATGCACTACGGCCAAAGATAATCGTGTTTTCAATTACGGTTATGATTATACCGAACAATCCACAGTCATAATCATACTAAGTCCATCTATGCACTTACAGTGACCCACGATGACTTTCAACATAATATAAACATGAGGATAATGATATAAAGAATCAATCAATGAGATAAAGGATAAATATTAAACATTTATATTTATATAATTTATCCAGATTCAAGAATATCCCATGTTATCAATCACTTAATAATCTCATAATCTAATATCATTAATATTATAACAATATTTTAATCACTTCTTAAATTTATAAACAATTTATCTCAATTGTTTACGCTTTATCATATAATGCATTTAATCATTCAAAATGCCATACTCATAAGATATCATCACCAATTATCAAATCCTCATCAAAAAAAATATGCATATACTCTATATAGGATTCTCTAGCCATAAAATCCTATTTTCAACTTTGTTACTTCCCATAACATAATTAACTCATATGTTCGTAATTAAACTATTTTCATAAAAATACCAAATTAGTCCCAAAAATATTTCTTTTCTGGGATTTAGCATAATATAGTCCCATAATGAAAATATATTTTCTCGAATTTTTAAAATTCATTTACTATTTTTCAAAAATCAATTTCTAATTAATTCCTTAAGAAATTAGCTACCTCAAGTTTAACTCCAAAATTCCCAAATCTTGGCAGGACCTTACACATGTTAACGTGAGCTTCTAGTTTAAATTTCATGGTCATCGGGTTATAGAACTCCGGTTATAGCGTTTTCGAAAAAAAAATCTAAATATTGAAATAGTCATAACTTGCTCATTTTAAGTCAGAATGAGCTCATTTTTGGACAGGAGGTACTTTATACCATATACCTTCATGTCCCAAAAAGCCAGAATTTTTCTCATTATTTAAGTGGCCGAAACAGGCCCTCTAAAATCATGGCAGCAGCTTTTTCGATTTTTTCAGCTTTGCACTCCTTTGCTAAAATCAGTCCACACAAAAATCTACAATACCTTTTCTAGTAATTCCACTTGGATTAGTTAGGTAACTCATAGATCTAACTCTAGGACTTGACCACATTCAAAAATTCAAAATATAATAGGAGATATGGTCAATTGAATTTCATGTTACGTTTTTCACCAAAATCTGATTTTCAACTCTTTGTGATTTCTAAGAAACTTTCATTTTTTCACATAATAACCAACATAACTCATCATAACACTTACTAATACTTCATATACCCATGATTTTCATTAGTCCAATGCTTTTATTATGACTTTCATCATAATCCTCGTAAATGAGATCCTTTTAGTTGAAGAAATATTTGAGGGTTTAAGAAATGGGTTTTTGTCTTTGGGGTCAATACAAAATTCGATTTCACGCTCTAGGGTAGGCTAGGAAAAATCTTCAAGAATACGTCAAGAAATTTATTAATGATAGAAATATCATTCAAAATCACATTCTCGTCCAAGACTTGAATAGTAACGTCACATTAATACCAATCGTGACTTCTATCCCTTAACCTAGATAGCACCTTACAATGATACCTATAAACTTGCCATCTTCATTCACGATGTAAGCCTACGAAAAGTCCGGCTTGGTGCATTCCACACAAGGAAGTCAACAACGAAAGGTTCGGGGCTCTTTACTTATGGCTTGATATGACAATAATTGACTTTAGTAGTTTGGTTACTTGAATTCGCACAATAGGTTGGTTATGAATATAAAAGCCAACAACCTTACGAAAAGTATGATGAGTAGTTAACCAATTGATTCCTAAAATCACATCAAAGGCAAGTATTTTCAAAAAGATAAGATCGACAGGTAACGTGAAAGTGTTTATTTGAATCAAACAAGATTTAAAAATAGTAGCGGTAACGAAGGCTCCTACTAACGAAGTTTCAACCAATAAGTCAAAGTCTAACTTCTCCGGAGTCAAATTTAAACGTTGAACGCAAGCAAGAGAGATAAAATAATGGGTAGAACCGGTATCTTATAAGGTATAGACTTCGTAATTTATAATTAACTAACTCGTGCTAACCCGTTCGTCGTTACTTCGCTTTTTGAGAAGTCATGAAAATGCACTTCCTAAAACCAACGACTTTGTTTTGTCCATATCCACCTTTGGTGCCACCGTCCCAGCTAGACTTGACTTTGGTGCACAACAAAATTGGGCTAAATGACCTTCTCTTCTTGCAATTTCCACTTCTATTATCTTTGCCATGATTACCACCAAAGTGGTTACCATTCTTGGCATGATAATTTCCCCCACGATGGTTATCATTATTCTGATAGTCGTTGCCACCAGTATGATTATTATCGTGTTGTTGGTCGTTACCTTTTGTTTGAGCTGAATCAACACTCTCATGTGCTTCATTGCTTATCTCAACATTTTCGATGCCATTCTCAAACACCGTCACAAAACAAGGGTTAATTAACATATCACATATTATCCCTATACTCTACGTGACCAAATTAAATACCAAATAAATTTAGGTAGGTCATACTAAGCGAAGGAATTCCCGTCTCTCCCTCCTAGTTCTTATCTCACATCTCACCAGAGATCATATCCCTAAGCTCGATATCAACCGTGGCGCCCCCAAAATTAGGTATCGTCACCCATCTTGGGTCGCCACTTACATGGTACATAAATTCAAATACAAACTTAATTATACATCCGTCGTAAAACATACGACAATACATAAACCGAGAGTTCTAATAGGAATATTGTCATTTAGACAATATCCATACTCAAGGAGTCCACATTACAATTATTATCACACTATTTCACGTAATAGTGAGGACTACTAATGCTATCTTCAGACCATCACTCGCTTTCCCCAACTCGTCCCAAATATATTCTCATTTCACAAGAGAACGAAGTGAAAGAAAGGGTGAGCTCAACTAGCCCAATAAGAAATATTATGACTAAGATAATGCGAATAAATTATCAATAGTCTTCAACAATGTTAAACCGATAAAATACAATAGAGACAACCAGGTTTAATCTGCGATGAGAATATACAATCCATTAAAAGAGTCAAGTAGAAAATAAAAAGTCTACAATCTTTTAGGTTTTAAAAGTTTTCATCAATTTTATCACTAAGACTCAGGTTTAATGAATAAACCACAATATCTAATCATCCACGCACCACGGTCGAGGATTTTCATCAAATTATCAATGGTCATGACTATACCAATCACCCTCGGTCATAATCATACCAAAAACTATCCATCATCGCATTATTCAAGGTGCCATCGAGGACTTTTGTCACATCATTTATATCAAGCCATGATTATACCGAATGAACCACAGTCATAATCATACTAAGTTCATCTATGCACGTAAGCCAAAGATAACTTTCAACATAATATAAACATGAAGATGATGACAATGATATAAGAATTCGATAAAACAAGTTCAAGAATTAATTTCTCTAGGATTTATTAACGTCCAAATTGTCAACAAGATCTTTGTTTTGTAGAGTAAAATTCAAGAATGATCGGAAGAATATTTCCATGAAAAGATCTTCGGATGAAACGCAAATATCAAGGATATTCTACTAATTTCATGGAGTATAGAAGTCAAAGTTTTAACCAACTAGGTATAATAAAGAATGGAATAACAAAAGAAATCACCATGCATGCGGTACTTGTGATAAAAGCGGAAGTTATTCCAACAGAATAATAATAACGGAACCAGTGTCGTGAAATTCACCACAAGCGGGATGTTCCAAATGAATAATAAATGCGAATAATAAATGATGGAACCAGTCCCACAGATAGCATATACATGTGATATTCACGGTAATAATAAAGACGGAATAATAAAAATGGAACTAGTCCGTGTAAAACACAGCGGTGATATTCAACGAATGAATAATAATAAAGATTTTAACCAGTCCTGTTAAAAAACACCTGTATTTTGGATGTTCCAATGAATGATAGAAGAATGTCACCAAGTATAGGGTAAACCATGTATACGGGTTATTCTAACAGAATAATAAGCAATGGAATAATAGAAGGATTTCACCAAGTATAGGGGAGTCCGCGTATACAGGTTATTCCAACGAACAATGAAGAAATGGAATAATGTGAAGTTCTCTTTTTGAATACAAAAGAATAATACCCCTTACGAACAACAAATAATATCCCTTACCTTAGAAGAACCTAATATTGGAAAGTGAAGTGAAGTAGCGAATACTTTTCTTCTTTCTCTCTATAGATTTTCTCTCTATAGCTTCTCTCTATAATTTCTCTCTCTAGAGTTTGGTGAATTAAATAAGAAAATAATGAAGGAATGAGCTTATTTTATAGGAAAATAGAATGCATAGTAATTAATCCATGAACGGTCCAGATTGATTTACTTTAATCTGACGGTCCATATTTAAAGCAAAATCTTTTAAATAAAATATCATATATTCTATTTATATAAAAACATTTTACTATGCAAACACTATGCAACACTATGCAAAACACTATGCAAAACACTATGCAACACTATGCATAATAAAATATAATATATTTTATTTATAGAATAACTTTAATAAAGTATTCTATTTTATATAAAAGATGTTTCGCTTTTATTACGTTAATAATACTGAATAAAACAAAACGTCATTATCGATATAATAATTCATATTATTAATCGATGATAATGGAATCAAACCGAGTGACTTCTCACATAAGCATCAATAATCAATACCGGTGTGCTACTATGCAACCACACGTATTCGTATTTTTTACTACCGAGTAGTTCAACAAAGATCCACGGTAAAACTTCCGCCGTTATTTCAATAAAATATTTTTGTCGTTTTCTCGATCCGAAAATAATTACATTGTGGGGTCCACTAATGATTGAGTAGTTGTCATTAATATTCCTACTAAACCGAATATTCCCCGACCAATCGAATATAATATAACCACTTACATACTTTGCAAAATTTATAAATACTACCCACAACTATAATATTATCTCAAATTCACACCATAATATTAAAAATTATTTCGAATAAAATTTAAATCTTTATTGATAAAATCTGGGGTCTCACACTTTTAATAAATAAATAATTATATATCTAATTTAATTAATAAATTAGAAACATCGCTTTATTTATTTCCTTTAATATTAAAGAATTTATTTACTTTAATTATTTTCTTAAAAATTAAGCAATTGATTTAATTTAATTATTTCCTTAAATTAAATCCTTCAAATAAAATTATCATTATTCAATTTAATTAACATTAATCAATTTAGTTACTAAATTAATTCACCACAATTCATCAATTATTTATTTTCCTCAATAAATAAATTATTTAAAATATTTATTTAATTCAATAAATATTTAAGTTAAATTACAAATTTTCTTGATCATTACAACAATAAATTTACTGTTTAAATTTTCTATTACGTGTTTGTTAAACGTTCGTGAACGTTCATAACTCGTTTCTTCATTTTAAGTCAGAATTCGACCATTCTTGAGTCCACAACTCTTAAACATTGTTCTACGATATGTCATTAAAAACTAAGGTTTTCGAGTTAACCGGTGACTTTTAACTACCGTTTCGGGAATTCTACGACTTCGACGATTATCGTCTAATCTCGTAAATTTCGTCATAACTTTGTTACTCGAGATTTTTACACCAAACCAAATGGAGTCAATCCATTGGTCAGTTATCTATAACCTAACCAAGAAATTTTCATCTAACCTGTACTCGATGGTTTTAAATTTTTCTATCAACAACCAATTCAATATTTTAATAGTTTTCTTCGATTAAAGCTTAATTAGTCGATTATGATTCTCACTTATACATGGCTTATTAATTTTTTTTGTTCACTAATAGCCATCCTTATTCTTCTGGAAGAGACATGATTCACCAATTCATACTTCTCTATGAAAAATAAATAGAAAAGAATCGAAAGCTAGGGTTTACGCATTTTTACCTTAGTGTTCTTCACGTTCTTGACTTATACTTGAATACTTTTCTTTGATTCTTCTTGATTACTTGCTATTTCTCTTCTCTCTCTCAATATAGTGTTCAATGTTGCATAAACAACAAATGAACCAACATAGGCTTATATATACAGAAAAACCAAGGTGAGGGCAAAATGGTCAAGAGGCCACCTCCTTACTATTCCATTCTTCCTCACCAAGCTATCTCCCACTAGTACAAACCCATAAAAAGACAACACTTAAAAGATGACGTTTTTATAAAAAAACGTTGTGGTGTTTTTTTATAACATTTTTTAACAAAAAGTTGTAGATACATATGAAAAAATGTTATGTATTTATAAGGGAAATTTTTGGTTTTAAATAGATAACGTTTTTTAAAAAAAATGTTATCTATGTAAAAAACACGGAGCAAAAAAAAACGTGGAGTGAAAATTTTAAATTAAAACAAGGACCGTTCTTTAGATCCACTTTCTTCTCTCTTGCAGTAGCTCAAATTCACGCTCTTGGAGCAAACCCTATCTCCTCTCGCTCAAACAATCCAACCCAAAAGCACTTAAAAACTGTGTTCTTCGGACAGAGGATGAACAACACTCATCTCCTTCATAAACCCTAAGTCCTCTTTCGTGAAACTCAAGAGAAGTAGGAGAAATAGTGGAAAGAATTCCCCCTTCAGAGTTATGGCGGAGAAAGTGGTGGGAATGGACCTCGGTACCACCAACTCCACTGTGGGAGCGATGGAAGGGGGTAAGTCGGTGATTGTGACTAACGCGGAGGGGCAGAGAACAACTCCGTCGGTGGTGGCTTACACGAAGAATGGGGATAGATTGGTGGATCAGATTGCGAAGAGGCAGGCTGTGGTGAATCCAGAAAATACCTTCTTTTCGATGAAGAATGTTTAAGATATCCTATAGTTCTTGCATTCCATCTTAGTCAGTCAACTCGGGGTTTAAACTACTTTATCAACTTAGTAATGTTTGCATTTTTAATATTGCAAATTTCCAACTTTTTGGTTTTAGAATAACTGGTTCAAGGAGTAAAGCACCATGTATACAAGATATCTCATATTGGTTCCTAATTCTTGTTTTTGGTGCATTTATTTGCTAAAGATTTGCATCCTATTTTTTTTTTATGCATTTATGTTAGATATTAGTTGATTGGGTGGACCTTACTTAGGTGTCATGGAACTCTCAGATATATTTATGTATTATTTGATATTTTATGAGTTTCCAAGTTATTTTATTTTGGACACTTGATAAATTTATATTTCATTGATACCTAAGCTAGGTGGTTCAGCTTGAGTGAAATTTATTCTTTCTGTATTCAGAAGATATAGACCTTGTAGATATTTTTCATTATACTTTTTCTTATGAAAATCGTAAAAGCATTCCATTAACACTAGCATCACAAAATAAGTGCAATCGATCGCAAAATGAGTCCGATTCTAGTAGAACATGATGCCTTGAATTGTTGAGTAATCTCCTTGCTAATTTTTTGAATGGGTGGCGGAGAAGCTCACGATGGTGTGTGGATTACCATATATTTATCAAAGACGATGAAATTGTGTACCATCTAACATGGAATTGTCCGGAAAATGTGACTCTTCTGCATTCATTTTTAAATAGGTGCCAGAAAAGCTCTAACTTTCCGATGTGTTGGCAATCCATTAGCCTGAAGGATCCTACCAGGTTTGTTCTTGTCTTTATGAATGTTATAATTATCTTTAGCTTCTATAATAATGTTGAAACTCGTCAACAGACACCATCAACCGACAACAAAACTACTTCTTTTGCTGCCAGTTCAATTTCACATTAAGATATTAGACAGTATTCAAGCAGTTGCAACTTTCCCCAGCATTTTATCTTTGAAGGTGAATTATGTAGTTTACAAGTGAATCATCATTATAGATGTTGCTGCTTTCCTGATATTTTGAATCGTTTTAATCTTTATTTGTGGTTGATTTTGTTATTTAATCTCGAACTCTTAATACATATATATATATATATGTTTTAATTTGTTGGTGAGCTAAAAATTTAAACAACCAAGTGAACCACCTGTAATGTAGTTTCTCAAATATTACCTTGTACCATACCACCTAACCTATAAATCAATGGTGCCTTCTAAAATTGTTGTAGAAAACTTTTCTTTAATTTGGAGGACAATGGTCATTCTCCTGTTCTGTATTGTGTAATAGTTGAATAGTCTCTTTATATCTATCTTGGCTCCTACCAGGCTACCATCATGGTCTTATTATCTTATCTGGGTAAAATTTTCACCTGAACTTGTGATGCCCCCAAATTCGGGCATCTTCCAACCCGACATATGGTGTTACACGGTACTCATAACTATACAATCATTCCATTGAAATACAACATAATGAATGTAATTACTATCTTTTTATTACAATCAAAATGAAATCCATTCCCAGGTTCATAAACCGATTACATAGTTTGTTGTTTGTAAGGTATAATACGTACAAACATACTAATCTATTAAATGATAGTTAACTATCCATCTTAGCTTTGCCCTTATCTCTCTTAGCATTCTCAGTACGTTCAACCTTAACTGCAATCATATAATTCACGCCAGAAGTGAGCATAACAAGCTCAGCAAGTCTAACAAAGAATAACATTAATACACCATTTGTTAATTATACGACAAATTTTCCATAACTGAACAAATAGTTATGAAGTATCATGAAACAACAATACTTTAATAAATCATAACATCAATTCTCAAAGTATAGAATAGATTAGGAATTCTGAACCGGTCGATAGACTATGAACAGTAGCTTTCTGTTTTCATACTTGAAAAGGATATCATAGCAGTACTAAGGCTGTACATCCGGCATTACTTACGAGCACTTCTAGGTGATCAGTCTATAGTACTCTATGTTGATCAACATTCATCCGTTAAACATATTTATGTTTAAGTTTTGGCAAACTCGCGTGCCCATCGAATAATCGATGAAAAATACTTTTGTTTGTTCATAGACAAACCTTACCTTCGAATCCGTACCAATTTTTTGGCATAGGATAGCATTAACATTTTTATATAGAAAGATATGTAGACAAATCAATCTATATCTTACGAATAGTCTAGCCGAGTTAAAACTGGCATTGACCCTTTCTTTAAAATCAGTCATGCGATTCAGTAACATAAATCACATAAAACTTGACTAACTTGAAAGTTAGACAAGCGTTAAGAAAACTTGCCTTTCAGCGTCTTCAAATAACTTAATCGATTGTTCACAGCCTTAAATCTACATGATATATTCACATAGCACACTGTTATTAGCTACCAAACAATTACTCACATTGATTCTACCAACTTCTTTCTCTTCTATGTCTTAGTTAATTTTATTTCATTAATAAAGTCAATTCGACTTATTAACCTTCATTTCGTCTTATTAACAGTCTTACGTCATTAACCGAACTCTATCATCATTGGTGAAGTACCAATATTGTTTATCGATTATGGTTCATTAATAACACTTTGCGTTCTTCATTCACAACTTACGTTAAATTCCTAAGTTCATTACCATATACACTAGTATAGGTAACCTAGGAATAGTCTTAGTACATTCATTGAGTATATAAACTCAACTCATGTGGGTCTCGAAACAACTGAAGTTCAAAACCTAGCTTTTCTAACAAAACCTTACTTTGGCGCCACGACGTGAACTTCCTATACAACATCGAGCTACTGGCGCCATTATGCGATACCTAAACTCCTGGTTTGAAAGATCGCGGCTACGAAAACTTCTTCACATGAGTGGCGCTATGCATTTCACTCTCAAGTAGGTAATGACATCAGACCTGCGTAACATGACGGTGCGCGCACATTAAGCTTTATCTCGCGCCATGTGCAGCAGAGACCTCCTCGCACTGTAAAACGTTGATAGATAAAAAATGTTGGTGAGCTTCCGGGATTCATAACTTCTTCGTTATAAGTTTGATCTGGTCTGTTCAAAAGCCTACAACTCATAAATTATATACTCTACGCGGTCATATAAGAATTCTACAATTTTGAATCCGTTACCTAAAAATTCACTAATAAGTTCATTTTCGACTGTTCGTTAAACGTTAATGAGAGTTCAATACTCGTTTTCTTTGTTTTAAGTTGGAATCCAATGATTCTTGAGTCCACGACTCTTAAATACCCTATCTCAGGTGTTGACATTGAAAACTAACGTTTTCAAGTCTCACGGTAACTTTTGACTACCAATCCGGAATTTCTACATTTTCGACGATTAACGTCTAATTCCGTAAAATTCGTCATAACTTCGTTACTAGTGTTCTATAAGCCAAATCACATGGAATACTCCATTGATTTCAAATCTACATCCTAACCAAGCAAGATGCACATATATTAACATTGATGAAGTTTAATTGTTCATCAACAATCAACCTCAACAATCAATATTTTCACAGTTTAAAACTTATGTCACCCCTTACGATTTCTATTTCTTCGTGACTTATAAAGATTGTTAATATTATAAGTCATCCTTATTCCTCTATAAGAGGCATACACCACCAATTTATGATTCTTCATACTCAAAGAAATCAAAAGAGATGGAAACTATTATTAAGGAATATTACCTTAATGATCTTTGGTGTTCTTGATAGAAACTCTTAAGGAAAAGCTTCAAAGTGAAATGATGACTTAAGTCTAGCTTTTTCTCTCTCTCAATATAGGTTGAATGCTCTTTGAAAAAATCACAAAATGGCCAACATTTGCCTTCTATTTATAGTCAATTGAAATGGAGGGTAAAGGGTCATTTCTCCCACCTCCTTACTATTCACTACTTCATCACCAAGTAAAATACTTGGTGATCAAGTAGTTAACATGGCTTGCACACCAAGTGGCCGGCCCACCATGCCCATGGGTCATCCCCATGGGTTTTACCCCATCGGGTTTTACCCATTCGACCCACTATTCAATTTCTTGGATCGGGCTTAATTAATTCTATCATTGGGCTTTTAAATCATACTCACTTGGGCTCAACATAATTAATCACTTGGGCTTGATATAATCCAACTCAATTGGATTATACTAAGTCCTAATTCTAAGTTCATTACACCAATCATATTATACACGTATAATTCACATATTCTCTCCGTATAATACTCGTACGATAAACGTATTGTACTTCGTATTAAATCTTTGTATTATACATAGATACTAAATACTATCATACTTATATACCTCACGCTTTATCATTATCGTAATTCCTTATACACGACTCATTTCCTTCTCGGAAATCATTATACTCAACCCTTAGGTTTTAAGTCCACAGGCAAAAACTTCGTTTGCCATAAATGAAATATTATTAGATATTCCATCTCATCTACATATTCTATCATTATGCGTTTCTCAAAATTTCAAAATCAATTTCCGAGCAGAAATGGATGAATAGTGTTTTTACGGGAATTTCTCAGAAAACTTTTATTTTCATCTTAGAAATTCAAAACAATTAATTCTAGCACGTAGCCAGATTACTAACCATATTCGCACATTTTAGGTCATAGAACGACCTTCACATAGCTTACTCACCAATTAAATCAATTAAATTCATTTAATTCACATAATCAAATAAAAATTTAATTCTTATATAAATCCGATTTTCTCGGGCATTACATTTCCCCCCTTATAAGGATTTTGTCCCCAGAATCTTGCTTATAATTACATAAACAAATGAGGAAAATTTTCCTTCATTTTACTTTCAAGTTCCCACGTTGTTTCTTCAACATTGTGGTTTTTCCATATTACCTTCACTGAAGGTATTATCTTATTTGTTAAAACTTGTTCCTTCCTATCAACAATTTGAATTTGAAGTTCTTCATACGATAAATCTTTCTCTATCTGGATCGATTCATACTCTATTACGTGTTTATAGTCCAGTTTATAAGGATGCAACACAGACACATGAAACACATTGTGAATGCATTCCATTTCTGGAGGTAAAGCTACTTCATTAGCTACCTCTCCTACCCTTCTTAAAATCTCAAAAGGTCTAATAAACCGTGGACTTAACTTCCCTTTCTTTCCAAAATGTATCTTTCCTTTCCAAGGCGATACTTTCATAAAGACAAAAGATCCTACATCGAATTCTCTCTTTTCCCTGTGAGGATCAGCATACTTTTTCTGCCTATCTTGAGCCGCTACCAATCGAGTATGAATTATCTTTACCATGTCCGCCGTTTACTGTACCATCTCAGGTCCCAACATCCGACATTCACCCACCTCATCCCAACACAATGGAGTTCGACACTTCCTTCCATACAACGCTTCGTAACGCGGCATGCCTATACTAGCGTGAAAACTATTGTTGTATGCAAATTCTACCAACGGTAGATGGTCGTCCCAACTCCCTTTGAAATCCATAACGCAAGATCTTAACATATCTTTAAGCGTTTGAATTGTCCGTTCACTCTGCCCATCCGTCTGAGGATGATACACCGTACTCAATCTTAATCGCGTTCCCATTTGCTCTTGCAAACTCCTCCAAAAGTTCGATGTGAATCGTGGATCATGATCTGACACAATCAAAACAGGTACTCCATGTTTGGAAATAATTTCCTTGACATACAACTTAGCTAATTGTTCTAGTTTATACCTAACTCCTATTGGTAGAAAATGAGCCGATTTCGTTAATCGATCCACTATCACCCAAATAGCGTCGTTTCCTTTCCTTGTTGTTAGAAGTCCCACCATAAAATCCATTGTGATGTGCTCCCATTTCCACTCTAGAATTTCTAATGATTGCAACAACCCGCTAGGTCGTTGGTGTTCAGCCTTAACTTTTTGACAAGTTAAGCACCTACTAACATATTTTGCTATCTCCCTTTTCATGTTTGGCCACCAAAAGTTCTGACGAAGGTCTTGATACATCTTCGTACAATCGGGATGTATCGAGTACCTCGAACTATGGGCCTCCATCATTATCTCCTCCTTTAATTTGAAATTATTTGGAACCCAAATTCTTCCTTCAAAATGAAGTAATCCCTCCCTATTGAGGTTATACTTAGTATATTCTTCATCTTCTATCCTCTTCTAGATCTGCTCGCATTCCTCATTGCTCAATTGTACTCCCTTAACCCGTTCTACTATGTTCGGTTGAGTTTCCATGGAAAATAACACTTCCACTGCTTCCTCTGGTAACTTAACTTCTAATTCCATTCTTGCCATCGCTGTTACCAACTCATTCTGAGTTGTTAACATTGACAGTTTTTCTCTACCCTTCCTACTTAGCGCATCGACTACTACATTTGCTTTCCCCGGATGATATAAAATATCACAATCGTAATCTTTTATTTGCTCCAACCACCTCCTCTGTCTCATATTCAACTCCTTCTGTGTGAAGATATATTTCAGACTTTTGTGGTCTGTGTATATCTCACACTTCTCCCCATATAGATAATGCCTCCATATCTTCAAGGCAAAAACTACAGCTGCCAATTCCAGATCATGAGTAGGATAAGCCTTCTCATAATCCTTTAATTGACGTGATGCATACGCAATAACCTTGTCATGTTGCATGAGCATGTAACCCAGTCCTTTATGAGAAGCATCGCTATATACTACAAAGTTCCCTGTATCATCTGGTAAGGACAATACAGGTGCCTCACTTAACCTCTTCTTCAGTTCCTGTAAACTGTTCTCACATTTTTTAGTCCACACATACTTCACCGACTTCCTCGTCAGATTTGTCAACGGAGTAGCTATTTTAGAAAAGTCTTAGATGAACCTTCTATAGTATCCCGCTAACCCCAGAAAACTCCGAACCTCAGTTGACGTTTTTCAGTTGCTCCCACTCATTAACTGCTTCTACTTTTGCTGGATCCACGAAAATACCATCTTTATCAATAACATGTCCTAGAAACTGCACTCGCTCAACCCAAAATTCACACTTTGTGAATTTTGCATACAACTTTTCCTTCCGTAGTGTTTCCAACACTATCTTTAAATGTTCAGCATGATCTTCTGGCGTCTTCGAATAGACTAGAATATCATCAATGAACACTACGACGAACTTGTCCAAATACTGTTTGAACACTCTGTTCATCATATCCATAAATGCGGCTGGCGCATTAGTCAACCCAAACGACATCACCAGAAACTCATAATGACCATAACGAGTTCTGAACGATGTCTTAGGTACATCCTCCTTTCTCACCTTTAACTGATGATACCCCGTACGCAAATCTATCTTAGAAATATACTTTGCCCCTTTCAACTGATCAAATAGATCATCGATCCTGGGCAACGGGAATTTATTCATAATCATTAACTTGTTCAACTCTCGATAGTCGATACAAAGTCTTAACGACCCATCCTTTTTCTTTACAAACAATACCGGTGCTCCCCAAGGAGACACACTCGGTTGAATGTACTTCCTGTCTAATAGTTCTTGTAATTGAACCATTAACTCCTTCATCTCAACTGGCGCCATCCGATATGGTGCCCTTGAAACTGGTGCCGTACCCGGTAACAAATTAATCACAAACTCAACCTCTCTATCTGGTGGAATACCCGATAATTCCTCCGGAAATACATCCGCAAACTCTTGAACTATAGGTATATGGTCCAAGGATAATCCCACTCTTTGGGTGTCCACAACATGGCACAGGTAACCTATACACCCTTTTCTCAACATCTTCCTAGCTGGTGTCATCGATAGACGACAAGAGCGTCTCGGTGATTTACTACCGAAGAACACTACCTTGGTTTTCTTAGAAAGCCGAAGGTTCACACTTTTCCTATGGCAATCTATTATCACCTTATGGTTAATCAACCAATCCATACCAAGAATTACATTGAATTCTTTTAAACTTATCGGTACCAAATCTACCGTTAACTTATTGCCTCTAATATTTACGCAACAATCCTTATGAATATGCTCGATGGGGATTATCTCTTCGTTTGCTACCTTAACGTCTAAAGGTATTGCTAACTTTTCAGGGATTAATCCTAATCGCTGAGCAAATTCACATGCTATAAAAGAACAAGTTGCACCCGAGTCAAATAACACATAAGCATTTATTTCATTGACAAGAATGATACCTGCTACTACATCCGATGATGCAACCGCATCTTGGACAATCATATTAAACGTACTGGCTGAGGGTCTACCCACTGATGGTGTTGGTCCAGTAATGGCTAATTTACCACTACCAGAACCTTTATTTCCCTCTAACCCTTTCTTCGGGCAATTTCTTGCCATGTGGTCCAATGATCCACAAATAAAACACCCATGGTTTTTCTTAGGGTTAGGACAGTTAGGTGACAAATGTCCCTCCTGCCCACAGTTGTAGAAAACTGATTTCCCCTTTAAACAGACTCTCATATGAGTCTTTCTGCATGTCTTGCATGCCTCCATCCTATGCTTAGGATCTCCTTGTTTTACCCTAGTATTCCCAGGGTTAAAACTGTTCCTCTTAGGCATATTGCCACTACCATTGGCAACTTCTGCCTTATTTCCTCCCTCTACTTTATTCTTGTTCTTTCTTTCCTTGTGGTACTAAGACAATGCTTCACCACCACCTTCCGCTATTATCGCTTTTTCTAGAATGGTCCCGTTGGAAACACTTTGAAACACTGATATCCTATTGTAGAGCCAGGGTTTCAAGCCCTGCTCAAACCTACGCACCTTTCTCTCTTCCGTATCCACCTGATGTGGAGCGAATCTTGCCAATTCATTGAATTTGGCAGCATACTGGGGAACTGTCATATTCCCTTGTTTAAGTTCCAAGAACTTAATCTCCATCCTACCTTGGATACTAATAGAGAAGTAGTTCTCAAAGAATACCTTCTTGAACTGTTCCCACGTAAATGCCGATGTCCTAGCTCCACCCTGGTGAGCCTCCCACCAGTAGTTGGCTTCCCCTTTCATCATGTAAGTCGCAAAAGAAGTCTTTTGCGCCTCACCCACGTTTGTAATTACAAACTCCTTCTCTATCTCTTTTACCCATGTCTGGGCCTCTAATGGGTCCGTCGTTCCTCTGAACTCTGGAGGACCCACACTCTTAAATTCCTTAAAGGTAGTTGTTCTTGCTGAAAGTAGTATGCACACAAGCCAATCATGTTTGATGATAAAGCATATACTTTGAAACAATCTTATTCATTTATTAATAAAAAGTATTAATTTATTAAAGGCTTTTAATTATCTACATGATGCTGTTTTATAATATGTGATAAACCCATAGTTTTAAGCAATGCTTTTAGAATAATGATGATGATCATTCTAATGAGATCTAAATTCTTAGAAAGCTTAAAACTAAAATAGTTCCCAATCGATGGATTACTAAATTGGGGATTAGTGAATCCGGATAGATTGGTACATACGTTGTTTGCTCATCGGATGAGGATGATTGATCTCATGATCATTTATGTGGAGACACTAAAGCAAGTATGTAGGTGCTTATTAGAGAATAAGTTCACCGAACGTGGCTCGCTAAGGAATACCTAATGGAGTTTTATTTGCTCACAATAGAATTCTCAGTAGTGATAGTAGTACAAGTAATCCTTGGACTTGAGATCATCATAGTATCTTGTGTATGATGAGTTATACTTTGACTTATTCCTTAAGACCCTTAGGGTATATCAAAGGGTATGCTTGGGTATAATAAGTTAGTATATGGAGATAATGTATGATCAATAAAGAATCTACCACTTCTAATAAAAGAAGAGAAATGTCCTATGTGATTCGATAAATGACAACCCAAGAGTCCTTGGCAAAGCGCGAAATGAAATTAGAAAGGAGTATCTAATTTGCATTATTTGGAGTTGTGCATTTAAGGATCGAAATACATATAATTAAATAAAATAAGACTTGACAAAGAATTCCATGTCTTATATTTAATTGGGACATTGTATGGTGGAAGGATTGAATTGTCATTTATAACTATTTACTCAAAGGTTCTTTAATGATTAATGTTGAAATCTATATTATCCGGAAAGTCGCTGATCGCTAGGAGGGCTTATCCCTATCAGAGAATAAATATTATTTATTTAAATAAATTAATTGTTTAATTTATTTATTTAAATAAGATTAGAATTGTTCTAATTGATTTATTCACAACCGGTTTAATATGGAGAACCTAAAGGGTCACACCATAAAAGGAAGAATAATTATTTAAGAAGTTAATGGCATAATCGTAATAATATAGTTAAGTATATTTAATTTAATCTATGGTGATAGAATAAATTAAATAGCTTAATATTTATTATTTAATATTTTAGAAATATTAAATATAAATTAATAAGAGGAGTCTTATTAATATTATTACAATTATTATTATTTTAATTTCTAAAAGAGTTTAGGAATTAATTTAATATAAGTACTCTCATTTATTCCTAATAGGATTAGGAGGAAAATTAGTTAAAGGAGTTTAATTAATTATCCCTAATAAGATTAGGGAGCTTAATTAATTAAAAGAATTTAATTAATTAAATAAAACCCAATTCCTTAATTGTTAAGGTGGGTTGCCCACATCTATAAATAAGAGGAGTCTTATTATGGGTGAAGGGGTGGTTGACTTTTTCACAACTACTACATAATTCCAATTTGTTGGAGAGTACGCCTTTTTTCTATAGAGATAGAAAAACTAGGGTTGAGCCAATACCCTTTCTTCTTGAATTCTATTCTTCTTCGGTGGATCACCTCTGAGGCCAAACACTTGGGTGGCTAACGTTGATCAAAGGAAGGAACAAAACCCCTGGGATTCAAGTTGAACGCGAAAAGGATTTGGAGGTGAACTTGTACTGAGGAAGCTCGATCTTCAAGGGTATGATTTTATTCTTTATCTTTTCGCTTAATTAATAATTATGCATAAAGGGTGATCCGGTATATGGTTTGTAAAATTTTAAACTCGATTTTTACACGCTTCCGCTTTATTTTATGCAATTTGATTGCGCATGAATAATATTATAAACCTAATAAAGGCATCGAGTCAAACCTTTATGCAAATTATTAATTGTTCAAATTTAATATGTATATTGATATGTGTTTAGAACAATTTAATTGGGCATAATTTTGTTATATAAAATTTAAAAAAAAAAAAAAAAAAAAAACCTTCAATTTGCGAAAATAGTCTCATGCTGGTTTAATATGGAGCAAATTATATTATATATATATATATATATATATATATATATATATATATATATATATATATATTTCTCACGCATGTACCTATTACTAAGTAATACACTACATGCAAAATTTTTTTTATATAATTCATGAAGAGTGGTTTGTTATTGCATGAAATATGATGTACTTATTATTATTATTATTATTATATTATATATATATATATATACACATGCAGAACAAAAATCGGCGAACGGATATATATATATATATATATATATATATATATATATATATATATTACGAATATATATATATATATATATATATTCTTAATTATTATCTAATTAAAATAAAAGTTTATTTTAATATTAAAATATAAAGTTTTATTTTAATTTTAATAATTTTATAATTAAAATAAAAGGTTTATTTTAATCTTAAAATAAAAGGTTTATTTTAATATTAAAATAAAAGATTTATTTTAATTTTAAAATTAGAATTTCATGCTAACTAATTAGAGTTGGAATTGGATTCCATGCTAACTAATTAGAGTTGAAATTGGATTCTATTTTTCCTTAAATAAAGGAGTTTATTTAGATATGAAATAAGATTTCATATTATTCAAAATAAAGGAGTTTATTTGTGAATAGAAAGAGAATCCTAATTTCCTTAAATAAAAGAGTTTATTTAAATATGGAATAAGATTTCATATTATTCAAAATAAAGGAGTTTATTTGTGAATAGGAAAGAGAATCCTAATTTCCTTAAATAAAGGAGTTTATTTAGATATGAAATATGATTTCATATTATTCAAAATAAAGAAGTTTATTTGTGAATAGGAAAGAATATCCGTGTTTCCTTTAATAAAAGATTTTTTTTTACATGGAATTGATTCCATAATTAACTAAAATAAAAGAGTTTATTTTAATTAGAGATTTTTTTATTACATGGAATTGATTCCATAATTAATTAAAATAAAAGAGTTTATTTTGATTAAATTATTTTGATTAAAATAAAATAGTTTATTTTATTCAAAATTGGATAAATTAAAATAAAATAGTTTTATTTTGATTTAAATTTGGATTTAAATAAAGGAGTTTATTTTTATTCAAAAATAGATTTTATACTAACTAAAGTTGCCTATTAAATGATATCAATATATATATTAAATGTTTATTATTCATGAGATGAATGTTATTTATTGATGCATATGGTGATGTGTATATGATAATAAATGGGATTGATTATGAACTATCGACCAATATGATTGGATTTTATTTTAGTTGGATGCATGAATGTATGGGTTTTATTAAATGGGGTCTGCATAGACTGCCTTCTCTAATTTTTCTTAATGTAAATTCTATTTCCTTCCTATGTACTTCCCTCGATCACGATCAAGGTTTCTATTTATTTTAAATAGTTTTGTAATAGGAATAGTTAGAATTAATTTTGAAAAATTGGAGATCAAGGAGCAAGGAGCGCTTGAAGACCCGTTTGTAATGGAGCCCGGGTTTAAATGTAATAGTTATATTTAAATATTATTTCTTGCACCCTAGGGGTTTGACCTTTTGGTTCACTTGGTGGCTCTAGTGAACCAAACTAGAATAAAAGTCCATAATCAATCCGGGTAGAATATAGTATTCTATATGTGCATGCTTATACTATATATTTTATATATTATGCAAACATGCTTCGCATGTTCATTAATATGACGCGTATTTTATATATATATATATGCATGCGCGCTAAACAAGATGAGACAAATTAATAACAAACCCCTCAATTTTTATATTAAGTCCTAAGCGTTCAAAGATATGTTGAATATCGAACGTCGCCTTCTAGCATGATAAAATTAATAGAGTATTAAATATTTAATATGAGTTTGTTGTGTCACCACAAGGCAAGTATTAAGTATTTAAGATGTTAATTTATCACATTTGATGCTTATAAAGAAAATTGAACAATATTGTTTTGTTGTGTCACCACAAGGATGATATTTTTCTTTTTTGAATATATGGAGTGCTAGGTCGGACTTAACTTGGATAATTTTGATTCGGATGTGCCACCACTTGATCAAAATAATCTAAGAGGCAAAAGAAAAGGAGTTGCATAGTTGATGTAATTGACAAAAGTTGTCTACCTATTTATTTATATATAGTTTGTTGTGTCACCACAAGGCTATATACATTTGAAATGGGATCCTTATTCTCACTAGCAAATCTTTAATTAGATTTTGCCGAACTATATAAGTGAGGGTAATATTGTGACGCCCCCAAAATTAGGTATACGTCACCCATCTTGGGTCGCCACTTACATGGTACATAAATTCAAATACAACTTACTAATATAACTGCATAGGTATAATAATTTACATAAACCGTGAGTTTGAATACAAATATTATCTACTAAATATTATACAAACTCAAAAGGAGTCCTCATTACAACTATTATCACACTATTTCACGTAATAGTGAGGACTACTAATGCTATCCTCTCGACCATTACTCCGCTCCCCGACTTCGTCCAAGCTATGTTCTCATTTCACAAGAGAACAAAGAAAAGAAAGGGTGAGCTCAACTAGCCCAAGAAGAAATATTATGACTAAGATAATGCGAATAAATTATCATTAGCCTTCAAAGTTGTTAAACCGATAAAATACAATAGACAACCAGTTTAATCTGCAGCTGAATATGCAATCCATTAAAAAATCAAGTAGAGAATAAAGTCTACTATCTTTTAGGTTTTAAAAGGTTTTCATCAATTTTTATCACCGAGACTCACCTTTTAATAAATAAACCACCACATCTAATCATCCCATGTACCACGGTCAAGGATTTTCATCAAATTATCAATGGTCATGACTATACCGAATCACCCCCAGTCATAATCATACCAAAAACTATCCATCAACGCATTACAGTGCCACCGAGGACTTTAGTCACATCATTTATATCAAGTCATGATTATACCGAATGATCCTCGGTCATAATCATACTAAGTTCATCTATCTATGCACGTAAGCCAAAGATAACATAATATAACATGAGGATGATGACAATGACATAATAATTCAATAAAACAAGTTCAAGAATTATTTAATCCATGAATTATTAACGTCCAAATTGTCAACATGATCTTGTTTAAATGAGTAAAATTCAATAATGATCGGAAGAATATTTTCATGAAAAGATCTTTGGATGAAACGCAAATATATCGAGGATATTCTACTAATTTCATGGAGTATAGAAGTCAAAGTTTTAACCAACTGGGTATAATAAAAATGGAATAACAAAAGAAATCACCATGCATGCGGTGATTGCAGATGACGAGTTATTCCAATGTAATAATAATAACGGAACTAGGTCGGTGAAATTCACACCGATGGATGTTCCAACAGAATAATAAAGATGGAACCGGATCCGTGTAAAACACACGATAGGATATTCCAATGAGAATGATAAAGACGGAACCAGTCCTGTAAAACACATGCATGGATGTTCCAATGAATAATAAAAAGCAACCAGTCCTAAATGTAAAACACACGATGTGGATGTTCCAACGAATAATAGAAGAATGTCACCAAGTATAGGGTAAACCACGTATACAAAGTTATTCCAATGTAATAATAAGCAATGGAATAACATAAGGATTTCACCAAGTATAGGTATGTCACAGATATCAAAGTTATGTATAGGGTATGCCACTTTTACAAAGTTATTCCAATGTAATAATAGTGAATGGAATAATGTAAGTTCTCTTCAAGAAGAAAGAATAACACCCCTTACCGTAAAAAGAACCTAATATAGAAGTAGTGAAGTAGCGAGAATACTCTTCTTCTTTCTATAATTTTCTCTCTATAGCTTCTCTCTATAATTTCTCTCTCTAGAGTTTCAATGAATTCATAAGAAAATAATGAAGGAATGAGCTTCTATTTATAGGAAAATGGAATGCATAGTAACTAATCCATGAACGGTCCAGATTGATTTACTTTAATCTGACGGTCCATATTTAAAGAAAAATCTTTTAAATAAAATATAATATATTATATTTATATAAAAACATTTTACTATGCAAACACTATGCAATACTATGCAAAACACTATGCAAAACACTATGCAACACTATGCATAATAAAATATAATATATTCTATTTATAGAATAACTTTAATAAAGTATTCTATTTTATATAAAAGATGTTTCGCTTTTATTACGTTAATAATACGAATAAAACAAAACGTCATTATCGCTATAATAATTCATATTATTAATCGACAATAATGGAATCAAACCGGTGACTTCTCACATAAGCATCAATAATCAATACCGGTGCTACTACTATGCAACCACACGTATTCTTGTACTTTTTTACTACCGAGTAGTTCAACAAGAACCACTTCGTGAAAACTTCCGCCGTTATTTCAATAAAATATTTTTGTCGTTTTCTCGATCAGAGACATAATTACATTGTGGGTCCACCAATGATTGAGTAGTTGAACGAATATTCCCTCGCTAAACCTAATATTCCCCACCAATCGAATATAATATAACCACTTGCATACTTTGCAAAATTTATAAATACTACCCACAACTATAATATTATCTCAAATTCACACCATAATATTAAAAATTATTTCACAAAATTTAAATCTTTATTGATAAAATCTGGGTCTCACAATCTCCCTCCTTATGGAATTTCTCCCTCGAAATTAGGGTACGATACTGGTATGATAAAGAGATGAGGATACCTTGAATACCTTTATCGTTGAAAACATTAAATTCATTTTTGCAAACCGCCAAAGATATTCATTAACAATTCATCTTTGCACTACAGCCCAAAGATATACAAGCTCAGAAACCAATAATACTGAGACTCAGCTTAATAGTATCACAACCATGAATTATCCATGCACTCTTGGCTAAGGATATTCGTGTTTTCAATTACTCCATGATTATACCAATAATCCGTGGTCATAATCATACCAAGTCTATCAATGCACTACTACCAAAGATGACTTTTACCACATCCATGAATTAATATTTCATTCTTTGAGACTCACCAATAATTAATCCATATCATCGAATCATCCACCTTATTTACGTGCCAAGGATATTCATTAGTATCACGACCACGAATTATCCATGCACTACTACCAAAGATAATCGTGTATTCATTAGTATCACGACCACGAATTATCCATGCACTACTACCAAAGATAATTGTGTATTCATTAAGTATCACGACCACAAATTATCCATGCACTACTACCAAAGATAATTGTGTATTCATTAGTATCACGACCACAAATTATCCATGCACTACGGCCAAAGATAATTGTGTATTCATTAGTATCACGACCACAAATTATCCATGCACTACTACCAAAGATAATTGTGTATTCATTAAGATCACGACCACAAATTATCCATGCACTACGGCTTTCGAAAGATAATTGTGTATTCATTAGTATCACAACCAAAATTATCCATGCACTACTACCAAAGATAATTGTGTATTCATTAGTATCACGACCACAAATTATCCATGCACTACTACTACCAAAGATAATTGTGTATTCATTAGTATCACGACCACAAATTTATCCATGCACTACTACCAAAGATAATTGTGTTTTTCAATTACTGGTTATGATTATACCGAACAATCCTCGGTCATAATCATACCAAGTCCATCTATGCACTACTGAGCCACGAGATGACTTTCAACATAATATAAGCAATGAGGATAATGATATTAAGAATCAATCAAATGAGATAAAGGATAAATATTAAACATTTAAAATATAATTTATCCGAGATTCAAGAATATCCCCATGTTATCAATCACTTAATAATCTCATAATCTAATATCATTAATATTATAACAATATTTTAATCATTTCTTAAATTTATAAACAATTTTTCTTAATTGTTTACGCTTTACCATATAATGCATTTAATCATTCAAAAATGCCATACTCATAAGATATCATCACCAATTATCAAATCTCTCAAAAAAATATGCATATACTCTATATAGGATTCTCTAGCCATAATATCCTATTTTCAACTTTGTTACTTCACATAACATATTTAACTCATATGTTCGTAACTAAACTATTTTCATGAAAAATACCAAATTAGTCCCAAAAATATTTTTTTTCTGGGATTTAGCATAATATAGTCCCATAATGAAAATATATTTTTCTAATTTTTTTAAAATTCATTTACTATTTTTCAAAAATTAATTTCTAATTAATTCCTTAAGAAATTAGCTACCTCAAGTTTAACTCCAAAATTCCCAAATCTTGGCAGGACCTTACACATGTTAACGTGAGCTTCTAGTTTAATTTTCATGGTCATCGAGTTATAGAACTCCTAGTTATAGTATTTTTCGCGGAAAAATCTAAATATTGAAAGAGTCATAACTTGCTCATTTTAAGTCGAATGAGCTCATTTTTGGACAGGAGATACTTTATACCATATACCTTCATGTCCCTAAAGGCCAGAATTTTTCTCATAATTTAAGTGGCCAAACAGTCCCTTAAAGTTTCTGGGCGTTAGCATTTTCGAAATTTACAGCTTTGGCCTCCTTTGCTAAAATCAGTCCCCACAAAAATCTACAACACCTTTTCCAGTAATTCCACTTGGATTAGTTAGGTAACTCATAGATCTAACTCTAGGACTTGACCACATTCAAAAATTCAAAATATAATAAGAGATATAGTCAATTGAATTTCATGTTACGTTTTTCACCAAAATCGATTTTAACTCTTTGTGATTTCTAAGAAACTTTCATGTTTTCACATACTAACCAACATAACTCATCATAAAACTTACTAATACTTCATATACCCATGATTTTCATTATTCCAATGCTTTTATTATGACTTTCATCATAAACCACGTAAACTGCTTCATTTTAGTTGAAGAATTATTTGAGGGTTTAAGAAATGGGTTTTGTCTTTGGGGTCAATACAAAATTCGATTTCACGCTCTAGGGTAGGCTAGAAGTCTTCAATAATACGCCAAGAAATTTATTAATGATAAAAATATCATTCAAAAAGCACTTTCGTCCAAGACTTGGATAATACGTCACATTAATACCAACTGTGACTTCTATCCCTTAACCTCAGATAACACCTCACAATGATACCTATCAACTTGCCATCTTCATTCATGACGTCGCCTCTGAAAAGTTCGCTTGGTGCATTCCACACAAGGAAGTCAACAACGAAAGGATCGGGGCTCTTTACTTATGGCTTGATATAACAAAGTTGATTAACTTTAGGGTTTGGTTACTTTGAATTACAGATAACAAAGTTGGTTAGGAATATGAAAGCTAACAACCTTACAAAAAGAATAATAAGTAGTTAATCAATCATTTTCAAAAATTACCTCAAAGGCAAGAATTTTTAAAGATATAAGATCGTGAAAGTGTTTATTTGAAACAACAAGATTAATAAATGATTGGAGGTAACGAAGGTTTCTCCCAACGAAGTTTCAATAGATAAATCAAAGTCTAATATTTTTTCTGAGTCAAATTTAAACATTGAACACAACTAGGTAGAATAAAAGAGTGGGTAGAACTTGTATTGAATAAAGTATAGACTTCGTAATAATTAATTTAATTTACGTAATAACTTCGTTCGGTTTCTCGACAAACGCTCTCGCTTAAATTACCGAAGTTTGACTTTACTATAGGTACATTCCACCCTTAAGTGCTTCTTCATATTCCCGATCCATGATTTGAATCATTATTCTCCGATCCATATCGAATTCGGGTTGACCGCTATGCATTGTGGTAATTCAATTCGATGTTGGGTTCTCCCAATTCTTTGTCAAAAAGCAAAGTCCATTTCATCTATTTTGGCTTTATTGGATCTGGACGCCTTTTTCTACACTATCAACGCTACAGTGCGCTTTTACCCATGCATCGCCTATTCTCCTTCGTTCATTGTTTCTTCTTTCAAATGATCTTTGATTTTTAAATTCTCGATTCCAACTTTAATATCTTTACACCGCCAAAGCGTGATTTTGTTCGAGCATCACATATCGGGTAACCCAATTTTGAATTGTTGTATCCCTTTGTTCCACGAATCGTTTGCCGTTCTTCAACTGTTCTTCTAGCTCACGAACACGATTTTGTAATTCTAAGTTTTGATCATAAATTTCTTCTAACCAATTCTCCTCAGGTTCCTCTTCTTCCTCTTCTTCCTCACTTTCAGCTGCTACCTCTGCAACTAGCTCGTGTGCAACAATTAGTTCTTCATTTACTACGTGGATATCTCTAATTTGTTCCTCGTCTCGACCTTTGCATTAACTCGATTAGTGATTAAAGGTGTCACAACGGTCACATTCACTCCATTGTGAATATTTTCAAATTTGCCATTTCCAAACACCGCCACAACACAAGGGTTAATTAATATATCAAATATTATCCCATACTCGAATTCGACCAATTAAATACCAAATAAATTTAGGTAGGTCATACTAGCGAAGGAATTCTCCGTCTCTCCCTCCTAGTACTATTCTCACATCTTAGCCGTGGATCATATCCTAAGCTCGATACCAACCGTGACGCCCCCAAAATTAGGTATACGCCACCCATCTTGGGTCGCCACTTACATGGTACATAAATTCAAATACAACTTACTAATATAACTGTAGTATACAATACGACATAAACCGTGAGTTTGAATACAAATATTATCTACTAGATATTATACAAACTCAAAAGGAGTCCTCATTACAACTATTATCACACTATTTCACGAATACCGAGGACTACTAATGCTATCCTCCACGACCATTACTCCGTTCCCCGAGGCTAGTCCCGGCTATATGTTCTCATTTCACGAGAGAACAAAGAAAGAAAGGGTGAGCTCAACTAGCCCAAAGAAGAAATATTATGACTAAGATAATGCGAGAATAAATTATCATTAGCCTTCAACAATGTTAAACCGATAAAATACAATAGACAACCAGTTTAATCTAGCAATGAATATGCAATCCATTAAAAAAATCAAGTAGAGAATAAAGTCTACTATCTTTTAGGTTTTAAAAGGTTTTCATCAATTTTTATCATTGAGACTCGACAATAAATAAACCACCACATCTAATCATCCCCGTATTACCACGGTCAAGGATTTTCATCAAATTATCAATGGTCATGACTATCTTAGAATCACCCCCGGTCATAATCATACCAAAAACTATCCATCAACGCATTACAGACCCACCGAGGACTTTAGTCACATCATTTATATCAAGTCGTGATTATCTGATGATGATCCTGGTCATAATCATACTAAGTTCATTTATGCACGTAAGCCAAAGATAACATAATATAACATGAGGATGATGACAATGACATAATAATTCAATAAAACAAGTTCAAGAATTATTTAATCCATGAATTATTAACGTCCAAATTGTCAACACGATATCTTTTTAAGTAAAGTAAAATTCAATAATGATCGGAAAGAATATTTTCATGAAAAGATCTTTGGATGAAACGCAAATATCAAGGATATTCTACTAATTTCATGGAGTATAGAAGTCAAAGTTTTAACCAACCGGGTATAATAAAGAATGGAATAACAAAAGAAATCACCATGCATGCGGTACTTAGCATGTATGTGTTATTCCAACGAATAATAATAACGGAACCGTGTCGTGTGAAATTCACAATTTACGTGATGTTCCAACAGAATAATAAAGATGGAACCGGATCCGGTGTAAAACACACGATAGGATATTCCAATGAGAATGATAAAGATTTTAACCAGTCCGTGTAAAAAACACGCATGACGAGGATGTTCCAATGAATAATAAAAAATCGGAACCGTGTCCGTGTAAAACACATGCATGTGATGTTCCAATGAATAATAGAAGAATGTCACCAAGTATAGGGTAAATCACAGATATCTGAGTTATTCCAATGTAATAATAAGCAATGGAATAACATAAGGATTTCACCAAGTATAGGGTATGCCATGGCGTATCTGAGGTTATGTATAGGGTATGCCACTTTTACAAAAGTTATTCCAATGGAATAATAGTGAATGGAATAATGAAGTTCTCTTCAAGAAGAAAGAATAACACCCACTACCGTAAAAGAACCTAATATAGAAGTAGTGAAGTAGCGAAGGTATAATACTCTTCTTCTTTCTATAATTTTCTCTCTATAGCTTCTCTCTATAATTTCTCTCTCTAGAGTTTCAATGAATTAAGTAAGAAAATAATGAAGGAATGAGCTTCTATTTATAGGAAAATGGAATGCATAGTAACTAATCCATGGAACGGTCCAGATTGATTTACTTTAATCGACGGTCCATATTTAAAGAAAAATCTTTTAAATAAAATATAATATATTCTATTTATATAAAAACATTTTACTATGCAAACACTATGCAATACTATGCAAAACACTATGCAAAACACTATGCATAATAAAATATAATATATTCTATTTATAGAATAACTTTAATAAAGTATTCTATTTTATATAAAAAGATGTTTCTGTTTTATTACGTTAATAATACGAATAAAACAAAACGTCATTATCGCTATAATAATTCATATTATTAATCGACAATAATGGAATCAAACTGAGTGACTTCTCACATAAGCATCAATAATCAATACCGTGTATTTCTTATGCAACCACACGTATTCGCATTTTTTTACTACCGAGTAGTTCAACAAATAACCACCAGTAAAACTTCCGCCGTTATTTCAATAAAATATTTTTGTCGTTTTCTCAATCCGACAATAATTACATTAATAGGGTCCACTAATGATTGAGTAGTTGCATGCGAATATTCCCTCGCTAAACCGAATATTCCCCACCCAATCGAATATAATATAACCACTTGCATACTTTGCAAAATTTATAAATACTACCCACAACTATAATATTATCTCAAATTCACACCATAATATTAAAAATTATTTCGACAAAATTTAAATCTTTATTGATAAAATCTGGGGTCTCACAAATATAGTTTGAAGAAAATAGTGGGAGATACCAATTTAAAACAAGACCTAAATTATTTTGGTAATTAATAAAAGAATGTATGTTAAAATATTGTTAATTACAAATTCATTTACAGAATTTTACAATATCTAAAATTACTATCACTGCGAAGCATATTAGATGCTAAATTAACCGGACCTAATTAAACGGATTGGTTAAGGAATTTGAGAATAGTTCTCATAATTTGAAAAGCTATCTTATGTCCTTAATATGCCTATCCTCGCAATGGTTGCGCATAATGCCTCTGAGGAAGAGATTGCTACTTTTAGAAAGTGGCAAGATGATGCACATTGGCTCAATGCATCATGCTCGCATCTACGAAAGTAACGAGCTTGAAATCGGCGATGAAACTATGGATGCTTCTACTATATTCATGCACATCAAGTAGTTGATGGTGAGGAAAGTAGGACCGATAGATATCGGATATCTAAGGAGCTCTTCCGATCTAGAATGGCCAATGGCACTATAAATACAGATAAAAAGTTCTTAACATAATCAATTTGATTGATCAATTAGGACAACTGGTTTTATCATGGATGGAGAGTTGAGCCAAAATTTGATCTTGCACTCACTCCCGGACTCTTTTCACAATTGTTGTGAATTTTTTATATGAACAAGCTAGATATCAGCTTCGCTGATTTGCTTAACATGTTGAAAAATGTTGAGAGTCACTTTCCAACCAAGAAAGATAAAGTCTTACTGGTAGGGGCCAAAGGATCTTCTGAAAAGAAGAACGATTCAAAGAAGGTATATAGAAAGGCAAAAACAAAGGATAATAAGAACAAAACTGATACGGATAGCAAAAGAGCTTGCTTCCACTGCTATAAGCCTGGACACTGGAAAGAAACTGCAAGAAGCATCTTGCTGAGGCTAACCAAAGAAGCTTAGTGAAGTTTCGGTTACAATACAGTTTTTGTTCATGGTTGAAATAAATTTTTCTTTAAGTCAATGTTCTACTTGGGTATTGGATACCGGCTTTGGTTATCATAAATATAGATTTATGAAGGGACCAAACAGAAGTAGAAAGTTAAACAAAGATAAGTAATCCTATGTGTGAAAAATGAAGCAAAGGTTGCTGCATTAGCCATAGGAACTTATAGTTTAGCACTGCCTACGGGCAAATCTATTAAGTCAATAAGTTGTTATTGTATTCCAATTCTTGTTAAAAATATTATTTCCAATTTATTGTTGGACAATGAAATCTTTGGTATTATAATTAAGAACAATTGTTGTTCTATTTATAATAATAATGTTTTGTATAGAACTGGAATATTACTTAATAAATTTTGTATACTTGACTTACGTGAAAAATAATTTTGCAAATTGAACAAACTAGTACAAGAAAAAGGAAATGATCATTCAAAGAGTTGAATGTGTGTATTTGTTGAAATACAAGTGTGAATTATTTGAAAGGTTCAAAGAATTCAGAAGTGAAACAAATTGGCAAAGTATTAAGATTCATTGATTAGATCAAGGAATAAATATTTGTGCAATAAGTTTTAGATCATCTCAAATGGTTTTCTCATAATGGACGCCTCCTGATACGCAATAATTGATTGATGTATCTGAAAGGAAAAATCATACCTTGTTGGACATGGTACGGTCCATAATGATTTTACCGACATTCCAGTATCCTTCTGGGATAATGTCCTAGAAATGGCTGCATATCTACGAAAAGGTAACCTCGAAATCCAAATTTCAAGACTCCATAAAAGTTATGGATGGGGAGGATTCCTAATCTTAAGTATGTTAAGATAAGGGGTTGTCCAACTTATGTGAAAAGGTTTCAAAGAATAAGCTTGGGACAAGATTTGACAAGTACAAATTTGTGGGACATCCTAAAGTAAGTTTAGGGTATATGTTCTATAATCCCACTTAGCAAAAAGGTGTTTGTTATTAAAACACGCTTCCTTCTAAGATAAAGGTGTTTATCATTGAAGGACTAGTGGGAGGATAATAGATCTTGAAGAGTTCACGAACCACAAAACACTATAAGTCAAATAAGAGGAACCTGTAGATAGACCTATTGTACCATAACTGAATCATAAATCTGGAATAGTACCGAAGATACCTTGGAGGTATGGATTCATCATGGATGATGATGATGAGGTACGCATCATAGAAGATGATGATGCAGAGTTACATACGATGAGGTAAGAGTTCTAGTGTGTACAAAAGGTCAGTGGGAGCGTCGTGACATTCCTAGTACTATATGTTGATATACTATGGATAAGGAATGACATACTAATGCTACAATCAGTAATGATAAAGTTGTCTAAACATTCCTCCATGAATGGTTTGGGACAAGTATCTTAATTGGGGATAAAATATATATAAATAGATACAAGAGGATGCTCGACTTAACCCAAGGAACGTATATTCATTTGATGCTAAAGTCGTTTAGCATGGCAAACTCCAAGAAATGTCTCATGTCGATGAGCTATGGAGTGTATCTCTCTTAATAGTCCCCACAGACTCCTGAAAAGAGAGGTCGCATGAGTGACAATCATGCATGCAATGAAATGTACGAGACCTGATGTTGATCAGTCATATTATGGAGAAATTCACTATGAGTCAGTGAAAAACATCTTAAAGTGCTTAACCGACACTAAGGATGTGATCATATTCATGGTGGGTCTTAATAAAACTAGAGGGCTTAACAGACTCAAGTTTTTCAGACAGACCAAGACGACAGAAAATCCACTTTAAGGTAAAGTGTTACCTTGAATGGTGGTGCAGTGAATTGGAAAGGTTCCAAACAAAGAAAGAGTTCTTTGGTTTAGTGATAAAGACAAAGTATATAGCTATAAATGAAGTCGCAAGTTGATTGTTTGGATTAAAAGTTCATTACGTAACTAGGAATAGTTCCCAAGTCTCATCTTGGATCTAAACATGTGTTGTGGCACTTTCATTTGATTATTAGAATCATTGAAAGATGGGAAATCACTATAGAGATAGTGGACTCTCATGAACAACATTACATATCCATTAACTAAAGCTTATCCAACAGCAGGATAATCGTCACTTAGAGAAGAAGAGTATGAGATACCATGGCGATTGGCTTTAGTGCAAGTGGGAGATTGAAAGTAGTATGCACACAAGCCAATCATGTTTGATGATAAAGCATATACTTTGAAACAATCTTATTCATTTATTAATAAAAAGTATTAATTTATTAAAGGCTTTTAATTATCTACATGATGTTGTTTTATAATATGTGATAAACCCATAGTTTTAAGCAATGCTTTTAGAATAATGATGATGATCATTCTAATGAGATCTAAATTCTTAGAAAGCTTAAAACTAAAATAGTTCCCAATCGATGGATTACTAAATTGGGGATTAGTGAATCCGGATAGATTGGTACATACGTTGCTTGCTCATTGGATGAGGATGATTGATCTCATGATCATTTGTGTGGAGACACTAAAGCAAGTATGTAGGTGCTTATTAGAGAATAAGTTCACTGAACGTGGGCTCGCTAAAGGAATACCTAATGGAGTTTTATTTGCCAATCAATAGGAATTCCTGTAGTGATAGTAGTACAAGTAATCCTTGGACTTGAGATCATCATAGTATCTTGTGTATGATGAGTTATACTTTGACTTATTCCTTAAGACCCTTAGGGTATATCAAAGGGTATGCTTGGGTATAATAAGTTGTATATGGAGATAATGTATGATCAATAAAGAATCTACCACTTCTAATAAAGAAGAGAAATGTCCTATGTGATTCGATAAATGACAACCCAAAGTAGTCCTTGGCCAAGCGAATGAAATTAGAAAGGAGTTTCTAATTTGCATTATTTGGAGTTGTGCATTTAAGGATCGAAATACATATAATTAAATAAAATAAGACTTGACAATAATTCCATGTCTTATATTTAATTGGGACATTGTATGGTGGAAGGATTGAATTGTACGATTTTTCGCTTACTCAAAGGTTCTTTAATGATTAATGTTGAAATCTATATTATCTCGGAAAGTCGTTGATCGCTAGGGGAGGCTTATCCTATTGTAGAATAAATATTATTTATTTAAATAAATTAATTGTTTAATTTATTTATTTAAATAAGATTAGAATTGTTCTAATTGATTTATTCACAACCTATTTAATATGGAGAACCTAAAGGGTCACACCATAAAAGGAAGAATAATTATTTAAGAAGTTAATGGCATAATCGTAATAATATATTAAGTATATTTAATTTAATCTATGGTGATAGAATAAATTAAATAGCTTAATATTTATTATTTAATATTTTAGAAATATTAAATATAAATTAATAAGAGGAGTCTTATTAATATTATTACAATTATTATTATTTTAATTTCTAAAAGAGTTTAGGAATTAATTTAATATAAGTACTCTCATTTATTCCTAATAGGATTAGGAGGGAAAATTAGTTAAAGGAGTTTAATTAATTATCCCTAATAAGATTAGGGAGCTTAATTAATTAAAAGAATTTAATTAATTAAATAAAACCCAATTCCTTAATTGTTAAGGTGGGTTGCCCACATCTATAAATAAGAGGAGTCTTATTATGGGTGAAGGGGGTGGTTGACTTTTACAACTACGACATAATTCCAATTTGTTGGAGAGTACGCCCTTTCTATAGAGATAGAAAACTAGGGTTGAGCCAATACCCTTTCTTCTTGAATTCCTATTCTTCTTTGGTGGATCACCTCTAGAGGCCAAACACTTGGGTGGCTAACGTTGATCAAAGGAAGGAACCAAACCCCGGTGGATTCAAGTTGAACGCAAAAGGATTTGGAGGTGAACTTGTACTTGAGGAAGCTCGATCTTCAAGGGTATGATTTTATTCTTTATCTTTTCGTTTAATTAATAATTATGCATAAAGGGTGATCCGGGTATATGGTTTGTAAAAATTTTAAACTCTGATTTTTACACGCTTCCGCTTAATTTGTGCAATTTGATTGCGCACATGAATATTACAAACCTAACACTTGCTACCCTAGGTGCTACAGGAATTCCTCCCCCAACTTGGTTTAATGCTGCCGTTATTAAATTAATGAACTCTTGCATAGGGTTATTATGATCCTCCTGATTTTCATTATGAGACTCAGCTTCTTGGTAACGTTGTCTCCTTCTTGGCGGCATAATTCTGATTAAATAAATAAAGTTTCGTTATTATTTATTTAACTACTTGGTTATCATTCTCAAATAACAACTCATACCACAACAAGCATATTAAAAATAAAAACTTCATTATATTAATATTCATAGTCAAAACTATTTACACGTTGCTTCCTTAGCCCAAAAAGCTATTACATTACTATCCCACGATTGACTTCTACAAAAATTGGGATTTATAAAAAGACTACCCTTTAATTATACAAAATAGGGTTTTACGTCACTACCATATATACCAAAAAGATCTAATGATCTACTAACACTGCCGTACGGCATTCTCATGTTTCTGATTTGCTAAAATCGAAACAATATCTCAACTAATGGTATGTCGAGTCTGCCCTGACTCAATAGAATAACAAGCGATTTTCTACTTGAAATCCTCATGAGCGCATTCGTGTATGTATGACATCCTAGCTATCTTCTGGTCTTTTTCAACCAGTTTCTTTTGAAGCTCTACGGCCTCTTCTTTATAGTCCCTCGCCTTATCCGTCATCAGCACTTTCTCATCGTGCTCCGACTAAAAATCCGTCTCTGCAGATTCCTTCGCCTCATATAGGGCGGTTATCTCCTCGCTTACGTATACGCACTACAAAGCGATGAAATGCACATTCCTATCCAACACTGCCAGATACAATGATCTCATTGCATCCGGAGGTGTTGGCTTCTGAGTAGGTACCACCGTATTAATCGATGTTACCTCCAACTCCTCCTCCACGTCAATCATCATATTAAGATATGACGCTATCCCCATTGTCTCCTCGGAGTATTCCTCCTCAGAGATGTACTATTCAATATCAGAGTCTTCCAGAACCACTAACGGTACCTCCGCCACTGGCATCGGTAATATCTCCACTTGGTTCACCGACTCCTCACTTATCTCGTGAATGTTTCTAAACATCAAGCTATCATTTGACATCTACAAAACACATAACACGTTGATTAGTACATAATACACAATAGTATAAGCACAAATCACATTTAATTTATTTAAGATTAATTTCCATCTTTTAAATCTTTCGGTACTGAGTTTTCTCAATACCTTATTAATTCATTTGACTCGAATTTCTTTCTTCGGACTTTACCTTCCTTACGAGGTTATTAGCCTAAGGTTCTTCCCCCCTTAAGTTTTATAACCTAATGCTTTGATACCAACTTGTGATATTACTTACGAGCACTTCTAGATGATTAGCTTATAGTACTCTATATTGATCAACATTCATCCGTTAAACGTATTTACGTTTAAGTTTTGGCAAACTCGCGTGCCCATCGAATAATCGATGAAAAATACTTTTGTTTGTTCATAGACAAACCTTACCTTCGAATCCGTACCAATTTCTTGGCATAGGATAGCGTTAACATTTCTATATAGAAAGATATGTAGACAAATCAATCTATATCTTACGAATAGTCTAGCCGAGTTAAAACTGACATTGACCCTTTCTTTAAAATCAGTCATGCAATTCAGTAACATGAATCACATAAAACTTGACTAACTTGAAAGTTAGACAAGTGTTAAGAAAACTTGCCTTTCAGCGTCTTCAAATAACTTAATCAATTGTTCACAACCTTTACAAAATCTACATGATATATTCACATAGCACACTGTTATTAGCTACCAAACAATTACTCACATTGATTCTACCAACTTCTTTCTTTTCTATGTCTTAGTTAATTTTATTTCATTAATAAAGACAATTTGACTTATTACAATTCATTTCGGCTTATTAACAGTCTTACGTCATTAACCGAACTCTATCATCATTGGTGCAGTACCAATGTTGTTTATCGATTATTGTTCATTAATAACACTTTGCGTTCTTCGTTCACAACTTACGTTAAATTCCTAAGTTCATTACCATATACACGAGTATAGGTAACCTAGGAATAGTCTTAGTACATTCATTGAGTATATAAACTCAACTCATGTGGGTCTCGGAACAACTGAAGTTCAAAACCTAGCTTTTCTAACAAAACCTTACTTGGCAATGCATGAACTTCCTATACAACAATGGCGGCTGCGGCCATGCCAAAGGTTGCATACCTAAACTTGATCATGAAAGTCACGGTAAAAAACTTATTCACATGAGTGGCGCTACGGCGCCACTCTCTAGTAGGTAATGACATTGCACCAAAGAATGCGGCAGCGCTGCACATTAAGCTTTTTTCTCGGCGCCATAAGCGCACCTCAAAGACAAGAAAACTTTGACAAATAAAAATTTTTGGTGAGCTTCCCGGATTCATAACTTCTTCGTTATAAGTCCGATTTGGTCCGTTCAAAAGCCTACAACTCATATATTACATACTCTATGATTTCATATAAGAATTCTACAATTTCAAATCCGTTTACTCCAAATTCACTATTAAGTTCATTTTCGAGCGTTCGTTAAACGTTAATAAGCGTTCAATACTCGTTTTCTTCGTTTTAAGTCAGAATTCGACGATTCTTGAGTCCACGATTCTTAAATACCCTATCTCATGTGTTGACATTGAAAACAAATATTTTCAAGTCTCACGGCAACTTTTGACTACCAATCCAGAATTTCTACATTTTCGACGATTAACATCTAATTTCGTAAAATTCGCCAAAACTTCGTTACTAGTGTTCTATAATCCAAATCACATGGAATACTCCATTGATTTCATATCTACATCCTAACCAAGCAAGATGCACATATATTAATATTGATGAAGTTTAATTGTTCATCAACAATCAACCTCAACAATCAATATTTTCACGGTTTAAAACTTATGTCACCCCTTACGATTTCTATTTCTTCGTGACTTATAAAGATTGTTTATATTATAAGTCATCCTTATTCCTCCATAAGAGGCATACACCACCAATTTATGATTCTTCATACTCAAAGAAATTAAAAGAGATGGAAACTATTATTAAGGAATATTACCTTAATGATCTTTGGTGTTCTTGATAGAAACTCTTAAGGAAAAGCTTCAAAGTGAAATGATGACTTAAGTCCAGCTTTTTCTCTCTCTCAATATAGGTTGAATGCTCTTTGAAAAAATCACAAAATGGCCAACATTTGCCTTCTATTTATAGGGAATTGAAATGGAGGGTAAAAGGGTCATTTCTCCCACCTCTTTACTATTCACTACTTCATCACCAAGTAAAATACTTGGTGATCAAGTAGTTAACTTAGCTTGCACACCAAGTGGCTGGCCCACCATGCCCATGGGTTATCCCCATGGGTTTTACCCATTCGGTGACCCACCGGTTCGATTTCTTGGATCGGGCTTAATTAATTCTATCATTTGGCTTTTAAATCATACTCACTTTGGCTTAACATAATTAATCACTTGGGCTTGATATAATCCAACTCAAATGGATTATACTAAGTCCTAATTCTAAGCCCATTACACCAATCATATTATACACGTACAATTCACGTATTCTCTCAGTATAATACTCGTACGATAAATGTATTGTACTTCGTATTAAATCTTCATATTATACATAGATACTAAATAGTATCATACTTGTATAACTCACGTTTTATCATTATCGTAATTCCTTATACACAACTCATTTCCTTCTCGAAAATCATTAAACTCAACCCTTAGGTTTTAAGTCCGCAGGCAAAAACTTCGTTTGCCATAAATGAAATATTATAAGATATTTCATCTCATCTACATATTCTATCATTACGAGTTTCTCGGAATTTCAAAATCAATTCCCGAGCAGAAACGGATGAATAGTATTTTTACAAGAATTTCTCAGAAAACTTTTATTTTCGTCTTGGAAATTCAAAACAATTAATTCTAGCACGTAGCCAGATTACTAACCATATTCGCACATTTAGGTCATAGAATCACCTTCACATAGCTTACTCACCAATTAAATCAATTAAATTCATTTAATTCACATAATCAAATAAAAATTTAATTCTTATATAAATTCGATTTACTCGGGTGTTACAGAACTTCTCTCGGTTGTATATATTATCGGAATATTTACTTTCAACTGTTTGGCTTTTTTCTCTCTCTAATATATATAGATATAAATGTATATATCGCTTGACTTGATTTTTTTGCATCTTTTGGTCAGTGTTGATGCATTTATCTTTGGCAGATATGTCAAACGTCTTGCTTTTTCTTCTCTCTATTTTACATGTGGATTGTCACACCCCAACACAAATTGTAGAACTTATATAAATGTGGCTATGATGGAAGAGGCAAAGAAAGGGCTACTTGCTCGAGGCAAAGAATTTATCGACGATCGGTTGAGAGCTTGGTTTACAAATGTAATTTAATGGTCGCGATGTGGGGTTAACTTAGAAGGTGGGTATAACATCTACAAATTCGAGAATAAAACATAAATAAGCTACCTAATAGGAAGCCAAAATGCCATGATATAAATAGCACACATTCATTGGCGTGACACTTACCGCAAAATGTAAGCAAGAAGTGTGTCGCAACAATGAAAGCGAGTGTCCTTTAGTGGCACTAGCTAGCCATTGATTTTGAGCCAGATGCTTCAACAAGATTTATGCAGTATAAGTTGTCTACATTTTTTGTTCAAATTAAACTACTTTTGTTTGTTGCTTCTTAACTATGTAGGACAATAGTAGTAATGGTATACCATTCTTGTTCAGCTTATAGCACAAAAGAATTAACATCTCTTGGTAAATTTTATTGAGTAATTGAGTAGCTTTACGTTCGTTTTGGTCAAGTTCTAAATTTCTTTTTGCAATGATCTTAGGGCCTAGGGAGGGACTCCTCTTACTCCGTACCAGCAAGAAAGCAGGATTTTGAAGTCAATATGGCAATGCCAAACAGAGAACTCCAGGTGTGTTGAACCTTCTTCTGCTGAATCGTATAAAAAAAATTCTAACATTTGGGCAACTTTTAGTACCTAGCCTTTTTTTACCCCCTACTTTTGGTTTAAATGTAGATTACAAGACTAAAAGAAGCAATGGTGAAAGTGGCAAAGAAACACAAAGAAGGACAAGAGCTCCACTTACCAAAATGAAACAAAGAGAACCATGCTATTCAGCTCATCAATCTACTACGGTGGCCAAGAAGTTTATTCTCCAAATATCCAGACTAAAAACTCTCACCATACAGTAAGTATACATGAACAAAACTGTATATTTAATAAATATATAACAGTATGCATATGATCTTACACTCTTTTTGATTAGTTTAAGAAAGATGGAGGAGGTGACGATTCTAATGGAAATAATTCGAATAGCGCTTCACGAGGAAATTGGTGGTAGGGTATGTTAATTTGTTGTGGGAGTACTTACTGATACTGATGAAGGGAAGGGTATTCTTTTATGGATAGTTTAATTAGGTAGTAGTTTAATTTTATGGATAGTTTGGTATATTTTGTGGATGTAGTCAAATTTACAATTCAATATAGTAGTAATTATATTAAAAAGTGAATTTGAGATGTATGGATAGTTTGGTATTATTGGGATGTAAACGTATTGTATGGTGTTAATATTCTTTGTAATTGGTATATTTTGAATGTTTTATACATTTTGGCTTTAAATAGATGACACCTTCTAAACGTTGTTTGTTGTTGCTTGCTAAGGTAGAGATCCAAAAACAATTGTTATATGCATGTACTATAACATTTTTAAGTCAAACTAAAATGTTTTAAAAATATTGTATAAAGGGTGTCAAATAGATGACACCTTCTAAATGTTGTATAAATGTGTCTAAACGTTATCTGATGTATTAAATTAAAACATTTTAAGCCAGAAAACGTTGTGGAATCATACCATCTACAACGTTTTCAAGCATCCAATGATTTCTGGAAAATAAATATACCACATTTTTTAAGAAAAAAACGTTGTGTAATGTGTCAAACTACAACGTTTTAAAAACGTTGTATAAAGGTGTCAAATAGATGACACCCTTAACCACGACATTTCTGTAAGACCTTCTACAATGTTTTTTACGCGTTATATATTTACTATTTTTTAGTAGTGTCCCTTTATTCGCCACCAAGTAGCCACCCCACATGCCCATTGGGGAACCCACATGGGTTTCCCCATGGGTTTTATCCATCCGGTGATCCAACGGTTCAACCCACAGGTTCGTTTCTTGATTTGGGCTTAGAATTAATTCATATCGGGCTTATCTTTGGGCTTGATTTAATTTAACATTGGGCTTAACAAAGTCTAGGTCCAATAACTAAAGTTCATTTAGAATTAATCGTATTCTCATCGTATATACCTCATATGATATTCGTATTATACATCGTAATAATCTTTATACTAAACTTGTATAATAACTAGTATCATACTCGTATTCCTCCTGTATAATAACAATTCTTATTATGCATAGTCATTTAGTTCTTGAATTTCATTTTCCCTAACACTTAGGTTTTAAGTCCGCAGGCGAAAACTTTGTTTACCATAACTGAAATATTATTGGATTTTCCATCTCGTCTTAGAATTTTTTTCATTTTGTATTTCTTGGAAATTCAAAATTAATTCCCGAGCAGAAACGGATGAATAGTGTTTTTTTACGGAAATTTCTCGGAATACTTTTATTTTCATCTTGGAAATTTAAATCATTTAATCTTAGCTCATAACCGGAATCCTAACCACATTCGAACATTCTAGGTCATAAAACGACCTTTAAATAGCTTACTCACTTTAATAGACAATTAAATTCATTTAATTCAAATAATCAAATAAGAATTTAATCCACATAATAATACGATTTTTCTCGGGTGTTACAGAAGGTGAGAACAACAAATCCAATGGCACCAATAGTGGTGGTGGTCATAGTCAGAAGAGGAAGTGGAATGATAATATGTCTACTGGGAATTAGTAAGGAAGTCAGAAGAAGAAGGTGGAGGCTTGTCCTACCTACGGGAAGAATCACCTGGGGGTATGCATTAAGGGGAAGAGGGTTTGCTACAATTGTGGTCAGGAAGGCCACATAGCGCCAAATTGCCCTAACCCTAAGAAGGAAGCTTGCTTCACTTGTGGGTCGAGGGATCATCTGGCTAGGGATTGTCCCAAGAAGGCAACACGAGGAGCAGGAGCGAGTGGAAGTAAGGGAAACAGCGGTGGTAGCACTCTAACTATCACTGGATCAACACCGTCAAACCAACCTACCGCCAGAACTTTCAACATGACCGTGCAAGATGATGTGCAGTCGTGAGATGTGGTGTCAGGTATCATTCTGATCAATAATATTATTGCTTATGTATTATTTGATTCGGGTACTACTTGTTCATTTATACTGACGATTTTGCAAAGAATTTGAATTTGCCTAAAGAGGAATTAGTTCACCTTTTGAATATAGAAATTTCGAATAGGGAAGTAATTCATGTTAGGTTTGTACACAAGAACTGTAGGGTGGATATTAAGGGCCACGAGATGATAGTAGATTTAATTCTGATTAAACTTGGGGAATTTGAAGTTATTTTGGGAATGGATTGGCTATTCAATTATGGGGCGATAATTGATTGTCAAAGGAAGTGTGTAAACCTTATGACTCCTTTAAAGGTGGTATTTTATAGTAGCAAGTCGCCTAGACAAGCTATTTGTCTGACGACGATGCATACCAGGAAGTTGTTGAGACAAGGTTGTGTAGGATATTTAGCCTACATAGTCGATACTCAAAAGGAGAGTGCGAAACTGGATGAGATACCTATCGTTAGAGACTTTGAAGACGTATTTCTAAATGATCTGCCAGGACTGCCGCCTGACAGAGAAATTGAATTCGTGATTGATTTAGCACCAGGAACTACCCCAATATCGAGTATGGCTCCGGTGGAAATGAAGGAGTTGATGGTGCAACTGCAAGAACTGTTAGACAAGAAATATATTTAGTCGAGCGTATCACCATGGGGAGCGCTGGTGTTGTTTGTCAAAAAAAAGGTTGGGTCGATGCAGCTTTGCATTAATTATAGAGAGTTAAACAAGGTCACAATTAAGAATAAGTATCCATTGCCAAGGATTGACGATTAGTTTGACCAGTTGAAAGGAGCTAGGTATTTCTTGAAGATAGATGTGAGAAGTGGGTACCATCAGTTGAAGGTGAGGAAGGAACATATACCGAAGACAACGTTTAGGACTCGTTACGCTCATTACGAGTTCCTGGTGATGTTATTTGGTCTAACGAATGCTCCTGCAGCATTTATGGACCTAATGAACAGGGTGTTTAAACTGTTTTTGGATAAATTCATGGTAGTATTCATCGACGATATTATGGTATATTCTAAAACTAAGGAGGAGCATGTGGAACATTTGAAGGTGACATTAGAGGCATTAAGAAGAGAAAAGGTGTACGCCAAGTTTTCAAAATGTGAATTCTGGATATTGCGAGTGTAATTTCTTGGGCATGTGATTAATAAGGATGAGATTTTGGCAGATCCATTGAAGGTTGAAGCTGTGATGAACTGGGATAAGCCAAAGACACCATCGAAAGTAAGGAGTTTTCTAGGATTGGTAGGTTATTACAGAAGATTCATTCAAGATTTTCCAAAATTTCAACTCCGCTGATGAATTTGACTAGGAAATCTGTGAAGTTTGTCTGGACAGAGAAGTGTGAAAAAAGTTTGCAAGAGCTGAAGAAGAGGTTGAGTACGGCACCTGTGTTGTCCCTCCCAAATAGCATAAGAAATTTTTTGGTGTATAGTGATGCATCGTATAAAGGACTAGGTTATATGCTTATGCAGAACGGCAAGGTCATTGCATATGCATCACGACAAATGAAGGATTATTAGAAGGGGTATCCGACCCATGATTTGGAGTTAGTGGCAGTGGTGTTTGCTTTGAAGATATAGAGGCACTATCTCTACGGGGAGAAGTGGGAAATATATACAGACCATAAAGTCTGAAATATATTTTCACACAAAAGGATTTGAACATGCATCAAAGGAGATGGTTAGAGTTAATAAAGGATTATGACTATGAGATTTTATACCATCCGGGTAAAGTGAATGTTGTTGTCGACGCCTTAAGCAGAAAGGGTCGGGAGAAAATGTCTATGTTAACCGCTCAGGAGGATCTAATTTCTGCGATGGTGAAACTGGAGTTGGAGGTGAAATATCCTAAAGAGTCGGAAGAAAAACTATTTCAATTGGGAGTCGATCTAATTTTGGTGGATAAGGTCAAGGAATCATAACTCAAAGATGAGGAATGTGAGAAAATCAAGAAAAGAATATCTGAAGGTGATGAAGGGAAATTCAAGATTGATAACGAAGGGATGTTGAGATTCAAGTGAAGAATTTGGATTCGGCCAGTATAACAGGTTAAAGATGACATTTTGAATGAGACTCATAGTTCAAGGTATTCGATTTACCTGGGGAGTACAAAGATGTACCAGGATCTCCGACAGCATTTCTGGTGGCCAAATATGAAGAGGGACGTTGTCGATTGTGTGGCCAAGTGTTTGACTTGTTAGAAAGTTAAAGCAGAACATCAAAGGCCGAGTGGGTTGTTACAACCATTAGAAATTCCAGAATGGAAGTGGGAACATATCACGATGGATTTTGTGTTAGGTCTTCTAATGACTCATAAAGGTTTTGACGCAGTATGGGTTATTATGGATCGACTGACAAAATCAGCTCACTTCTTACCGATTAAGATAAGATTCAACCTAGACCAGTTAGCGAAGTTGTATGTGAAGGAAATCATTTCAAGGCACGGTTTCCCAGTGTCTATAGTCTCTAATCGAGATCCGCGTTTCACATCAAACTTCTGGAAGCGGTTATAGGAATGCATGGGAAAGCAATTGAGAATGAGTATGGCATACCATCCTCAAATAGATGGCCAGAGCGAGAGGACAATAAAGACATTGGAGGATATGTTAAGAGCCTGTATCATGGACTTCAAGGGAAATTAGGACGATCATCTACCGTTGGTGGAATTCGCTTACAATAACAGTTACCACGCAAGTATTGGCATGCCGCCTTACAAAGCGTTGTACGATAGAAAGTGCAGAACACATTATGCTAGGATGAAGTTGGTGAACGTCAACTACTAGGGTCAGAATTGGTACAACAGACTACCGAGATTGTTAAGACGATTAGGATAAGATTGATAGCTGCTCAGGACAGACAAAATAAATACGCGATCAACATTGACAGAATCGAGAATTTCAATCTGGTAGCTTCATTTTCTTGAAAGTATCTCTCTAGAAAGGAAAAAACAGATTTGGCATAAAGGGAAAATTGAGCCCAAGGTTCATTGGACCCTTTAAAGTATTAAGGAGAATTGGTGAAGTCGCATATGAGGTAGCCTTACCTCCGGCATTAGGGCATATCCATAATGTTTTTCATATTTCTGTGTTGCGATCGTATAAGCCCGATTACAAGCATGTTATTGAATATGAACCCCTATAATTTGAGAAAGATTTATCTTATGAAGAGGTTCCTGTTCAGATAGTCGACATGAAAGAACAAGTACTCAGAAATAAAGTAATACCTCATGTTAAGGTAATCTAGAGGAACTATAACGCTGAATAAGCTACGTGGGAACTCGAAGAACAGAAGATAAAAAATTACCCTCATTTATTTGCTTAATATATGTGTAGCGATTCTGGGGAAAGAATATTTGTAAGGGGGAGAATGTAATGGGACGAATTAATTGAGTCATGATTCTGGGGACAGAATCTTTTTAAGGAGGGCAGGATATGACGAACGAGACATTTGTAATTAATTTTAAATATTAAATTAATTAATTAAATATGTTGTGATTTATTTATGGAGTTAAATAAATATTTGATGAAATTATTGTCGATTAATTTCATTAAATGTGTTACATTAATTAAATTAATGATGGATAATTTTATAGTTCAAGGTGTGAATTTAATTGTGATAATTAAAGTAAATGAGTTGTTAAATAATTATAATGTTGTTCTAATTAATTTAATAATTAATTAGAGGTTTAATGATTTGTCAGAATTAATAAATGAGAATTTCAATTATGTAATAATTTGATTTAATGAGTAATGATGCCTTTAATTTAATTAAATTTAAATAACATTATTTGATTAATTAAAGTGTGACAAATAAACTATATAATAAACAAGTTAATCAAAATAAACTAAGAAGTAGTATTTTAAAGCCAAGCCAAACATGGCCTTAAGAACATGGGATCCGATAAAGCCATGATGCGCTTAACAGATACCAATGTTGTGTCAGTTATTAGGTATACACATTATAATCAGTCTTATGTTTTCACGTACTTTATTTCCTAAGACCTATGCCCGAGAAATAGAGAGAAAAAGAGAGAGTTTTTAAAGAATTGAGATTGAGGAAGAAGATTTGGAGAATCAAATGAGGGTTTCTTATCATCTAAACAAGAATCAAAGGGTGATAATTCAAGTTACAATCTCTGTTTAATATATTCTTGAGTTTTCCCATGAAAATATATTTTAGTTCTCTATAATTGAGTTTTCATGAGTAAATTGTTAAGAAGTTGTTATATTTGTTAATATGCACTTCTAATCTACTATATGATATTTACAAATGATTTTAGAGTAATTTAATCCATGAAATCTGTTAAAGCATGAAGAACTTGAGTTTTGGTGATATATGTACAATATGTATGATTTTGGTGTTAAAGTTGGGGTTTTGGTTGATGAATTAATTAGATAGTTGTTATATATAATAACATGTATATATAATCTGTTATATGTGATTTAGAAACAATTTTTAGAAATCAAATTTGTATACAATATGTTTTAAAGTAAATATTTGATTTTTGTGAAAATATGTACAAAAAGGCTAATTTTAAAGTCAAAATTATTTTTCAATTCATGTTGTAAACTGTTAATTGATAGTTGTTATTGTTAATACGTTCAAATACAAAAATAATGCATGTTATACAAACTGATTTAATCATGAAACGAATCTATTGTGAGATGATTCGCTAAGGACGTCTAAAATGAGGTTTTTAACAAGAACGTGAATTTAAAGGGGTTAAATCTGATGAATATTATTGTTTTGTTGTTTAAAATCGATGTATGCATGATTGGTGATGATTATGTGAAGTCTGTGTCTTTTGGGTTTGTTAAATTTACTGGTTGTATGTGAAATTTGTGAGTTTTGGGCTGATGAACAATATAGTCGTGAACTGCAGAATCTGATTATGGGTAAGCCTGCCCCGACGGGTGTTACCAATTCAAATTGTGCCTCCCCGGCGGGCCTTTCCTCAGTACAAAACCCCGCCCCGACAGGGGTATCCAAAGTTTTGATGTTTTAGTTTTCTTTGTGTACAGTCCATTGTATGTTAATCTAACCTAGTCTAATGAACTTGATAATGTGTTGGACATGTAATAGGTTGTTATATCAAATTGTTAGCGTATATATGGTGAAATTGCATGATGATTTGATAAGTTGTATAAGGGCTAAAACGTGATGTTCATGAGAGGATGAAATGTTGTTTAAACTTAAGATTTGAGACTTCAGTCTTGTAATATGTGGTTGATGGTAATGAGCAGAACTTAGACTAAATTAGCAAGTTGTACTAAAAGTGGGAACTAAACCTATAAGGTTAATATTAGTGTAACTAATGAATATTGTGAATACATATGGTATGTGTGTAGGACTTGTGGTGAACGTGAGTAGTAATTGTTTAGCCTACGCATGAGGCAGGTTTCCTTACTCTATCATGATTACAATTACGTAAGTTCTATAACTCTAAATTTTGATTGAGCAAGTTCTTAAACCTTATTATTATTAAGCAAGCTTCATATTCTTATTTCGAATTGTTCAAAGCTTATTTATTCAAGTTCATGATTCTAAATGAAATGTTCTAACTCTCTTGAAGCATTACTCCTGTTAAACAATGTTCATTCAATTGTATAGAGTTGAGATTCAATGTGACGCCCCCAAATCCGGGTACTTGAAACTCGAACTCGGTGCTTCACGATACCATTTCTATAAGCTGAATAATACTAATAATAATAACAATAATATAAAATTCAAACTTAATTTACATATGCATCAAAGTTTACTCCCAGGTACGAGACCTTTATACATTCATTACATCATAGATAATAAGTAACATTGTCTTAATAAACTATAACTATTACAAAAAATATTAGAAATCTCATTCGAACAGCTTTCCTTTCCCTTTGTTCTTGCATGAGCCTTCGCGTTGATAATACTTAACTGAAAACATTTAATTTAAGCAAGAGTGAGCATTTGAGGGCCCAACAAGTAATAACAATTATAAATATTAGCTGAAAGGGTTAAATGTTTTCTTTGTACTACCCTTCTACAACAAGTCAATAGTTGTGAAGTAATCTGAACCGATAATAAAAACATAACAACTCTCTATCAAATTTTTGAAACTACGTATTGACTATATATAGGGTTAAGGTGACATACTATGAGCATTGTTTTCAATTTTCGAATAGGTTTAGCAGAACTTCATCCGCAAACCGTCATAACTTACGGGCACGGGGGGTGATCAGCCCGTTGTACCCTGTATTGATCAATACTACATTACAAGAACGATGTTATCGTTCACTTTGTCCACCTTGGGTCCATAAAAAGTTTTCCCCGTGTAAGGGATGTTCATACTTGTCGGGGTTCCAAACCAAAGCAAGTCGGTTAGATAATAATAAGGTTTTATCTTGTTCAACAATAATCTATAATTCAACATATATATATATATACGGGTAATTAACAAAGGTATATCAACATGTGATTAAATACAATGATTATTCAAGTGGGGACACTTGTATAACCATTTACATAAATTAACAAACTGAATATATATCTGAATTACCATATACTAACATGTTGATAATCAATGAGCGTATAAAATATAGGGTTAATAATCTGTACAGTAATTATATAATTCTAAAACATTCTTACTCATGTCCATTGCATAAAGAAAATGCAAAGGTAGGATACTTGCCTGATGCGCTGCTTACAATTCGCAACTTAGTTTTATCTTTTATGTAAGCACCTATCAGTAATAAGATCATTTTACTGATTAGAATAATATATCACAACACATAATACTGCCTATTACAGTCAGCACATAACCTAATCACCTTGTCACACATATCCCACAGTCATTGAATCACAAACAATCATTAATACAGTCAAAATATCTAAGTCTTGATCAATTTAAAACATGTGATTAATCTTACGCTTTTTATCGGGTAATAATCGAGTCTAAGACTCTATCTAGTTAGTTCAATAGCTGTAATTATCGGTCATATTATTTTTTAAATGACTTAAAAAAATTTAAACACTTATTATAATTTATCATAATTTTCAAACACTAGAATCATAATTAAATGATTTAAATATTAAACAATTCTACTATCATTAATATTTAATCAATATTAAACTATTAATGAAACCATTGCCAAAATATTAAAGTTATTTATAATAACTCAAAATATTTTTAAAGTATTAATATTACCCTTAAATGATTTTTAAAACATAAGTATGGTCAAAGCTGGTCACTCGTTCACTGACATGTGTGTTCTTGGTTTGGTGAAGAACACCATTAGCGACAGTTTTGTCGCCTAATGTACCTTTAGCGACGCTTTATTTATTAAATTAATTATTTTAATTAAATAAATAGAAAAATTAGTTTTAATTATAGAAAATACATAATAAATTATTAAAAATTATGTTAAGGTCTGAAAATTAGTTTTTTAATTATTTTGAATATATTTCATAATTATTTAATATATTTGGAATATTAAAAGTATTTAATTTATTTAATTATAGTATTAAATAAATTATTTAAAAATGACATGCTAATTGTGTAATATTTTTGTGATATAACAACTTCAGTGTCTAGCCAACATGTAGGACTACCGATCTAATACATAACATAAACAACACATCAACATAATCAACAGTTACAAGCTGGTCAACGCTTGTCAAAAACGTAGTTCATAGAGTTTTCTGGAAATTTCCAGAAAGTGCATCCGTGATCAAATCGTGTAGTTTGACCAATCATTACAACCATATTATGTGTTGTTTCAGAGATTTAAAAGCATGTATCTAGAGTCCAGATAACCATCTATAAGTTGGATATATCAACAATATCAAAACACTTACAAACTGACAGATCTAAACGATGCAAAACTTGTCGACCTAAAGAAATGCTTTACGGGTTACCCAGATTTATACTTTCGCTACGTGGTCATTCAACCGACTTTGACCGAGTATAACTCGAAGTCTATACATTAAAATATTGTGATACCACCTTCAGATCAAAGAGCATATAACAGACTACACATTTAAACTTTTAAACAACAAAAATAATAAACAGTAAATAATCTATGGGCTCTGACATTTGTTGTCAGACAACCCATAAAAAAATTTCCAAATTTTACAAAAACATGATTTTGAGCATATAAATGTTATGGATCTAGCATGAGCCAACCCAGATCACTTAAATAGACTACAAACAACATCTTTTAACATAAAAACACAACATTTAACATAAGATTAAAAATCAGATTTCTAGATTAGGGTTTACCTCTTTATGATCCAATTTTGATTTCTATACTTCTGATTTGATGTTGGTGTTGTGGGGCTTAATTTGTTTGTTTGCTCTAACACTATAATTTCATGGGTTTGGTCTTGAGAGAATATGGCTATGTATTTGTGAACAAATTAGGCCAAAAATGAGCACTTTCTCTCTCTTAAATCTAGCATCATGTATGCGATGTATGGGATGGTTGATCGTGTGATGTGTTATAGATTGTAGGCTCATAGGTAGGTCTAGGGTAGGGTGGCTAGAGATTTTGCAAGGATTTGGCTAGCAATAATTCAACTAATGGGATAAAAGGGCACTTTGGTAATTTTGCTTATAATCTCAAGGGTATTCTTGTCCAAGGTGCTTAAATCTAGGGTTTAATCACTAGATTTGAAGTCTTAAAATTTCCCAAATAATTTCTAGGGTTTGAAAAATTAAAATTAAAGTGTAATAAAATTTTAATTAAAACACACTAATTTAAAATTAGTGTTTTTAATAAAAATTAGGGTTTTTAAATTAGAGTTCCCAAATTAACAATTAGGGTTTCCTAATTATCATGATAATTTACTAAAACAATAATTAGGGTTTCTAATTTTAGCAAATTAGGGCTTCCAAATAATAATTAGGGTTTCTCCTAATTACAGAAACTATATAATACACAATAAAATTCATATAACACAATTACTACACAGTCTCGAACTCATAACCGAGTTTAACAATTAGGGTTTAATAACACAATATGAGGGTTATGACATAATTTACCATATTTGACCAACCATCATCAGTCTACACATATACGAAAGACATATTTATAAAGATCGAAAAATCAAAATATAATTAATATTATATTATTATTCTCATCCCTTGATCAAAATCCTAATTTAGGGTTTGGATTCCATATCTGATTTATCCTCCATATACAACATCAATAATTAAGTTAAAGTAATTAACTTAAATATTCTAAACACATTTATATAATAAAATATTTATTATCATAATTCTTATAGTCATTTCATATATTATTTAAATAATATAAAATTATGTTTTCATAGAAATAATTAATAAAACATTTACGCTTATAAAATTAATTACAATAAAAATATAATTTGTAATGATTAATAATTCTAAAATTATTTTAATTTTTCGAGTACTAAATATATTTGCATTTATCATACACATTACTTGACACTTATTCATTAAAATAAAAAAATTATATGCAAAATTTCTTATTTATTTATTTGAAAAATATCGGATTATTACATTCACCCTCCCTTATAAGGATTCCGTGCCCGGAATCACCATTTTAAAACTCATACATACAAGGGTACAGAGAATATACAATCATTACAAGTAGACCTCGATCATACTTGATCGAACTAATCTTTAACTATTCAACATAAAGCTTGTCTATCTGATTAAACAGAAATTTGATTTCTAAAAGAACTCAAATGTTAGGTTTGTAATATTCAAGAACGCAATCAAATTGCAAAAATAAAGCGGAAACATGTAAAAATCAGAGTTTAAAATTTTACAAACCATATACCCGGATCACCCTTTATGCACAATTATTAATTAAACGAAAAAGAAAGAACAAGAATCATACCCTTGAAGATCCAAGCTTCCTCAGGTACAAGTTCTCCTCCAATCCTTTTCACGTTCAAGTGCCACAACACATGTTTAGATCCAAGATGAGATTTAGGAACTATTCCTAGTTCTATAATGAACTTTTCATCCAAACAATCAACTTGTAGCTTCATTTATAGCTATATACTTTGTCTTTATCACTAAACCAACAACTCTTTACTGTTTGGAACCTTTCCAATTCACTGCACCACTGTTCAAGGTAACCCTTTACCTTAAAGTGGATTTTTCTGTCGTCTTGGTCTGTCTGAAAAACTTGAGTGTTAAGCCCTCTAGTTTTAATTTAGACCCACCATGAATATGATCACATCCTTAGTGCCGGTTAAGCACTTTAAGATGTTTTTCACTGACTCATAGTGAACTTCTCCATAATATGACTGATCAACATCAGGTCTCATACATTTCATTGCATACATGATTGTCACTCATGCGACCTCTCTTTTCGTGAGTCTGTGGGGACTATTAAGAGATACACTCCATAGCTCATCGACACGAGACATCTCTTGAGTTTGCCATGCTAAACGACTTTAGCATCAAATGAATATACGTTCCTTGGGTTAAGTCGAGCATCCTCTTAAATCTATCTATATAGATTTGCATCCCCAATAATGATACTCTTCCCAAATCATTCATGGAGGATTGTTTAGACAACTTTATCTTTACAGATTGTAGCATTGGTATGTAATTCCTCATCTGTAGTATATCAACATATAATACTAGAAATTTCAAGACGCTCCCACTGACCCTTTTGTACACACTAAAACTCTTACCTCATCGTATGTAACTCTGGATCATCATCTTCTATGATGCGTACCTCATCATCATCATCCATGATGAATCCATACCTCCTAGGTATCTTGATTACTATTTCGTGATTTACGATTATCTTGTGGTACAATAGGTCTATCTACTGTGTTCCTCTTATTTGACTTATAGTGTTTTGTGGTTCTTGAACTCTTCAAGATCTATTATCCTCCCACTAGCCCCTTCAATGATAAACACCTTTATCTTAGAAGGCGTGTTTAAATCAGAAAAACACCTTTTGCTAAGTAGAATTATAGAACATATACCCTAAACTTACTTTAGGATGTCCCACAAATCTGTACTTGTCAAATTTTGTCCCAAGCTTATCCTTTGAAACCTTTTCACATAAGTTGGACAACCCCTTATCTTAACATACTTAAGATTAGAAATTCTCCCTATCCATAACTTTTATGGAGTCTTGGGGCCGGATTTTGAGGTTATATTTTTGTAGATATGCAGCCATTTCTAGGACATGACCCTAGAAGGATACTGGAATGTCGATAAAATCATTATGGACAGCACCATGTCCAACAAGGTACAATTTTTCCTTTCAGATAGATCAATCAATTATTATGTATCAGGAGGTGTCCATTATGAGAAAACCATTTGAGATGATCTAGAAACTTATTACACAAGTATTTATTCCTTAATCTAATCAAAGAATCTTAATACTTTGTCAATTTGTTTCATTTCTGAATTCTTTAAACCTTTCAAATAATTCACACTTGTATTTCAGTAAATACACACATTCAACTCTTTGAATGATCATCTCCTTTTCTTATACTAGTTTGTTCAATTTTCAAAATATATTTTTCACGTAAGTCAAGTATACAAAATTTATTAAGTAATATTCCAGTTCTATACAAAACATTATTATTATAAATAGAACAACAATTGTTCTTAATTATAATACCAAAGATTTCATTGTCCAACAATAAAATGGAAATAATATTTTTAACAAGAACTGGAATACAATAACAACTTATTGTCTTAATAGATTTGCCCGTAGGCATTGCTAAACTATAAGTTTCTATGGCTAATATGGCAACCTTTGTTACATTTCCCGCACATAGGATTACTTATATTTGTTTAGCTTTATACTTCTGCTTGGTCCCTTCATAAATCTATATTTATGATAACCAAAGTCGGTATCCAATACCCAAGTAGAACCTTGACTTAAAGAAAAAATTTATTTCAATCATGAAAAAAAACTGTATTGTAACCGAAACTTCACTAAGCTTCTTTGGTTAGCCTCTGCAAGATCCTTCTCGCAGTTTCTTTCCAAAGTTATCGGGCTTATTGCGGTGGAAGCAAACCTTTCTTTGCTATCCGTGTCGCTTTTGCTCTTATTATCCTTTGTTTACGCCTTTCTATTTACCTTCTTTGAATCGTTCTTCTTTTCAGAAGATCCTTTGGCCCCTACCAGTAAGACTTGATCTTTCTTGGTTGGAAAATGACTCTCAACATTTTCCAATATGTTAAGCAAATCAGCGAGGCTGATATCTAGCTTGTTCATATGAAAAATTCACAACAATTGTGAAAGGAGTCCGGGAGTGAGTGCAAGATCAAATCTTGGCTCAACTCTCCATCCATGACAAAACTCGTTGTCCTAATTGATCAATTAAATTGATAATGTTAAGGACTTTTATCTGTACTGTAGTGTCATCGGTCATTCTAGATCGGAAGAGCTCCTTAGATATCTGATATCTATCAGTCCTACTTTCCTCACCATCAACTACTTGATGTGCAGGAATATAGTAGAAGCATCCATAGTTTCATGCTGACGCTGAAGCTCGTTACTCATAGATGCGAGCATGATGCATTGAGCCAACTGTGCATCATCTTGCCACTTTCTAAAAGTAGCAATCTCTTCCTCAGAGGCATTGTCTGCAACCATTGCAGGGATAGGCGTATTTGTTAGGTTTGTAATATTCATGTGCGCAATCAAATTGCAAAAATTAAGCGGAAGCGTGTAAAATCAGAGTTTAAAAATTTTACAAACCATATACCCGGATCACCCTTTATGGATAATTATTAATTAAACGAAAAGATAAAGAATAAAATCATACCCTTGAAGATCGAGCTTCCTCAGGTACAAGTTCACCTCCAAATCCTTTCGCGTTCAACTTGAATCCACCGGGTTTGGTTCCTTCCTTTGATCAACGTTAGCCACCCATGTGTTTGGCCTCTAGAGGTGATCCACCAAGGAAGAATAGGAATTCAAGAAGAAGGGTGGTTGGCTAAACCCTAGTTTTTCTATCTCTATAGAAAAGGTGTACTCTCCCAACAAATTGGAATTATTACGTTGTAAAAGTCAACAACCCATACTACCCATAATAAGACTCCTCTTATTTATAGATGTGGGCAACCCACCTTAACAATTAAGGAATTGGGTTTTATTTAATTAATTAAATTCTTTTAATTAATTAAGCTCCCTAATCTTATTAGGGATAATTAAAACTCTTTTAATTAATTTAACCTCCTAATCTTATTAGGAATAAATGAGAAATACTTATATTAAATTAATTCCTAAACTCTTTTAGAAATTAAAATAATAATAATTGTAATAATATTAATAAGACTCCTCTTATTAATTTATATTTAATATTTCTAAAATATTAAATAATAAATATTAAGCTATTTAATTTATTCTATCACCATAGATTAAATTAAATATACATAACATATTATTACGATTATGCCATTAACTTCTTAAATAATTATTCTTCCTTTTATGGTGTGACCCTTTAGGTTCTCCATATTAAACCGGTTGTGAATAAATCAATTAGAACAATTCTAATCTTATTTAAATAAATAAATTAAACAATTAATTTATTTAAATAATATTTATTCTACAATAGGATAAGCCTCCCTAAGCGATCAACGACTTTCCGGATAATATAGATTTCAACATTAATCATTAAAGAACCTTTGAGTAAATAGTTACCGTATAATTCAATCCTTCCACCATATGATGTCCCAATTAAATATAAGACATGGAATTACTTTGTCAAGTCTTATTTTATTTAATTATATGTATTTCGATCCTTAAATGCACAACTCCAAATAATGCAAATTAGAAACTCCTTTCTAATTTCATTACGCCTTGCCAAGGACTCTTTGGTTGTCATTTATTGAATCACATAGGACATTTCTCTTCTTTTATTAGAAGGGTAGATTCTTTATTGATCATACATTATCTCCATGTACAACTTATTATACCCAAGCATACCCTTTGATATACCCTAAGGGTCTTAAGGAATAAGTCAAAGTATAACTCATCATACACAAGATACTATGATGATCTCAAGTCCAAGGATTACTTGTACTACTATCACTATAGGAATTCCTATTGACAGGAAAATAAAACTCCATTAGGTATTCCTTAGCGAGCCACGTTCAGTGAACTTATTCTCTAATAAGCACCTACATACTTGCTTTAGTGTCTCCACACAAATGATCATGAAATCAATCATCCTCATCCAATGAGCAAGCAACGTATGTACCAATCTATCCGAATTCACTAATCCCCAATTTAGTAATCCAATGATTGGGAACTATTTTAGTTTTAAGCTTTCTAAGAATTTAGATCTCATTAGAATGATCATCATCATTATTCTAAAAGCATTGCTTAAAACTATGGGTTTATCACATATTATAAAACAGCATCATGTAGATAATTAAGAGCCTTTAATAAATTAATACCTTTTATTAATAAATGAATAAGATTGTTACAAAGTATATGCTTTATCATCAAACATGATTGGCTTGTATGCATACTACTTTCAATCTCCCACTTACACTAAAGCCAATCGTCATGGTAACTCATACTCTTCTTCTCTAAGTGACGATTATCCTGCTGTTGGATAAGCTTTAGTTAATGGATATGTAATGTTGTTCATGAGAGTCCACTATCTCTATAGTGATTTCCCATCTTTCAATGATTCTAATAATCAAATGAAAGTGCCACAACACATGTTTAGATCCAAGATGAGACTTAGAACTATTCCTAGTTACGTAATGAACTTTTAATCCAAACAATCAACTTGCGACTTCATTTATAGCTATATACTTTGTCTTTATCACTAAACCAACAACTCTTTCTTTGTATGGAACCTTTCCAATTCACTTTGCACCAATTGCTTCAAGGTAACACTTTATCTTAAAGTGGATTTTCGATTCGTCTTGGTGCATGCTGAAAAAACTTGAGTCTATAAAGCCCTCTAGTTTTAATTCGGACCCACCATGTATGCTCACATCCTTAGTGCTTGGGTTAAGAACTTTAAGATGTTTTTCACTTTGCCTTCTGATGATCTTCTCCAAATTTGATGATCAACATCGTCTCTCGTGATTTCATTGCATACATGATTGTCACTCATGCGATCTCTCTTCTTTGGAGTCTATGGGGACTATTAAGAGATACACTCCATGGCTCATCAACATGAGACATCTCTTGAGTTTGCCATGCTAAACGACTTTAGCATCAAATGAATATACGTTCCTTGGGTTAAGTCGAGCATCCTCTTAAATCTATCTATATAGATTTATATCCCCAACTAAGATACTCTTCCAAATCATTCATGGAGGAATGTTTAGACAACTTTATCATTCTTGATTGTAGCATTAGTATGTCATTCCTTATCTCGTAGTATATCAACATATAATACTAGAAATGTCACGATGCTCCCAATTGACCCTTTTATACACACTAGGTTCATTCTTATTTTGATAAAATCAAACTCTTTTGATTGCCTCATCAAAACGAATGTTCCATATTTGAGAAACTTGCTTCAATCCATTTCTCCGAGTGTCTACAACACTTACCTCATCATCGTATGTAACTCGGATCATCATCTTTTATGATGCGTACCTCATCATCATCATCTATGATGAATCCATACCTCCCGGTATCTTGATACTATTCCGTATTTACGATTCTTTGGCCATGGTACAATAGGTATATCTATAGGTTCCTCTTATTTGATTTATAGTGTTTTGTGGTTCTTGAACTCTTCAAGATCTATTATCCTCCCACTAGCCCTTTCAATGATAAACACCTTTATCTTAGAAAGCGGCGTGTTTCATAACAAACACCTTTTGCTAAGTAGGATTATAGAACATATACCCTAAACTTACTTTAGGATGTCCCACAAATCGACACTTATAAAATCTTGTCCCAAGCTTATCCTTTGAAACCTTTTTCATATAAGTTGGACAACCCCTTATCTTAACATACTTAAGATTAGGAATCCTCCCTGTCCATAACTTTTATGGAGTCTTGGGGCCGGATTTTGAGGTTACCATTTTCGTAGATATGCAGCCATTTCTAGGACATTGACCCTAGAGGGATACTGGAATGTCGGTAAAATCATTATGGACCGCACCATGTCCAACAAGGTATGATTTTTCATTCAGATACATCAATCAATTATTGCGTATCAGGATGTGTCCATTATGAGAAAAATCATTTGAGATGATCTTGAAACTTATTGCACAAGTATTTATTCCTTGATCTAATCAAAGAATCTTAATACTTTGTTAATTTGTTTCACTTCTGAATTCTTTGAACATTTCAAATAATTCACACTTGTATTTTAGCAAATACACACATTCAACTCTTGGAATGATCATCTCCTTTTCTTATACTAGTTTGTTCAATTTGCAAAATATATTTTTCACGTAAGTCAAGTATACAAAATCCATTAAGTAATATTCCAGTTCTATACAAAACATTATTATTATAAATAGAACAACAATTGTTCTTAATTATAATACCAAAATTTTATTGTCCAACAATAAAATGGAAATAATATTTTTAACAAGAACTGGAATACAATAACAACTTATTGACTTAATAGATTTGCCCGTAGGCATTGCTAAACTATAAGTTTCTATGGCTAATATGGCAACCTTTGCTACATTTCCCGCACATAGGATTACTTATATTTGTTTAGCTTTCTACTTACCTTGGTCCTTCATAAATCTATATTTATGATAACCAAAGTCGATATCCAATATCCAAGTAGAACCTTGACTTAAAGAAAAATTTATTTTAAATCATGAACAAATTTGTATTTATAACCGAAACTTCATTAAGCTTCTTTTGGTTAGCCTCTACAAGATGCTTCTCGCAGTTTCTTTCTAGTGTCCAGGCTTATTGCAGTGGAAGCAAACTCCTTTGCTATCCGTATCAGTTTTGCTCTTATTATCCTTTGTTTACGCCTTTTCATTTACCTTCTTTGAATCGTTCTTCTTTTCAGAAGATCCTTTGGCTCCTACCAGTAAGACTTTGTTTTTCTTGGTTGGAAAGTCACTCTCAACATTTTTCAATATGTTAAGCAAATCAGCGAGGCTGATATCTAGCTTGTTCATATGAAAAATTCACAACAATTGTGAAAGGAGTCCGGGAGTGAGTGCAAGATCAAATCTTGGCTCAACTCTCCATCCATGACAAAACCAGTTGTCCTAATTGATCAATCAAATTGATTATGTTAAGATCTTTTTGTCTGTACTATAGTGCCATTGGCTATTCTAGATCGGAAGAGCTCCTTAGATATCTGATATCTATCAGTCCTACTTTCCTCACCATCAACTACTTGATGTGTAGGAATATAGTAGGAGCATCCATAGTTTCATGCTGACGCTGAAGCTCGTTACTCATAGATGCGAACATGATGCATTGAGCCAACTGTGCATCATCTTGCCACTTTCTAAAAGTAGCAATCTCTTCCTCGGAGGCATTATGCGCAACCATTGCGAGGGATAGGCGTATTAAGGACATAAGATAGCTTTTCACTATGAGAACTATTCTCAAATTCCTTAACCAATCTGTTTAATTGGTTACAAGTTAATTTAGCATCTAATATGCTTCGCGATGATAGTAATTTTAGACATTGTAAAATTACGTAAATGAATTTGTAATTAACAACATTTTAACATACATTCTTTTATTAATTACCAAAATAAATTAGGTCTTGTTTTAAATTGGTATCTCCCACTATTTTCTTCAAACTATATTACCTCACTTATATAGTTCGGCAAAAATCTAATTAAAGATTTGCTAGTGAGAATAAGGATCCCATTTCAAATGTATATAGCCTTGTGGTGACACAACAAACTATATATAAATAAATAGGTAGACAACTTTTGTCAATTACATCAACTATGCAACTCCTTGTATTTTGCCTCTTAGATTATTTTGATCAAGTGGTGGCACATCCAGAATCAAAATTATCCAAGTTAAGTCCGACCTAGCACTCCATATATTCAAAAAGAAAAATATCATCCTTGTGGTGACACAACAAAATAATATTGTTCAATTTTCTTTATAAGCATCAAATGTGATAAATTAACATCTTAAATACTTAATACTTGCCTTGTGGTGACACAACAAACTCATATTAAATATTTAATACTCTATTAATTTTATCATGTTAGAAAGGCTGACGTTCGATATTCCAAATATCTTTGAACGCCTTTAACTTAATATAAAAATTGAGGGTTTGTTATTAATTTGTCTCATCTTGTTTAGCGCACATTTATATATATATATATATATAAAATGCGTCGTATTAATTAACATGCTGAGCATGTTTGCATAATATATAATATATATAGTATAAGCATGCACATATAGAATACTATATTCTACCCGGATTGATTATGGACTTTTATTCTAGTTTGGTTCACTAGAGCCACCAAGAGAACCAAAAGGGCAAACCCTAGGGTGCAAGAAATAATATTTAAATATAACTATTACATTTAAACCCTGACTCTATTACAAACGGGTCTTCAAGCGCTTCTTGTCCCTTGATCTCCAATTTTCAAAATTAATTCTAACTATTCCTATTACAAAACTATTTAAAATAAATAGAAACCTTGATCGCTGATCGAGGGAAGTACATAGGAGGAGATAGAATTTACATTAAGAAAAAATTAGAGAAGGCGAGGTCGCAGACCCCATTTAATAAAACCCATACATTCATGCATCCAACTAAAATAAAATCCAATCATATTGGTCAATAGTCCATAATCAATCCCATTTATTATCATACACATCACCATATGCATCAATAAACAACATTCATCTCATGAATAATAAACATTTAATATATATATTGATATCATTTAATGGGCAAATTTAGTTAGTATAAAATCTATTTTTGAATCAAAATAAACTCCTTTATTTTAATTCAAATTTAAATCAAAATAAAACTATTTTATTTTAATTTATCCAATTTTGAATAAAATAAACTATTTTATTTTAATCAAAATTTTAATCAAAATAAACTCCTTTATTTTAATTAATTATGGAATCCAATTCCATGTAATAAAAATAAAAAATCTTTAATTAAAATAAACTCTTTTATTTTAATTAATTATGAATCCAATTCCATGTAAAAAAAATATTAAAGGAAACACGGATATTCTTTCCTATTCACAAATAAACTCCTTTATTTTGAATAATATGAAATCTTATTCCATATTTAAATAAACTCCTTTATTTAAGGAAATTAGGATTCTCTTTCCTATTCACAAATAAACTCTTTTATTTTGAATAATATGAAATCTTATTTCATATCTAAACAAACTCCTTTATTTAAGGAAAGATGGATTTACTTCCCTATTCACAAATAAACTCCTTTATTTTAGGAAAAATAAAATCCAATTTCAACTCCAATTAGTTAGCATGGAATCCAATTCCAACTCTAATTAGTTAGCATGAAATTCTAATTTTAAAATTAAAATAAATCTTTTATTTTAATATTAAAATAAACCTTTTATTTTAAGATTAAAATAAACCTTTTTATTTTAATTATAAAATTATTTAATATTAAAATAAACCTTTTATTTTAAAATTAAAATAAACTTTTTATTTTAATTATATAATAATTAAGAATATATATATATATATATATATATATATATATATTCGTAATATATTATATATATATAATATTTCAAGTTAACAACAGTTATGAAAGCTAACAGGTTGGTTAATAGTTGTTAACCTCGATTTCCGTGCGGCTTGAAGATTCATTTTTTTTTTTTTTTGTTTGTTCCGTGCATTGCTGCCTTTCTAATTTTCTAAAACCGAATGCGCCGAAATCTCAAAAAAAACACAGCTCCGTTGTACCCTGTATTGATCAATACTACATTACAAGAACGATGTTATCGTTCACTTTGTCCACCTTGGGTCCATAAAAAGTTTTCTCCGTGTAAGGGATGTTCATACTTGTCGGGGTTCCAAACCAAAGCAAGTCGGTTAGATAATAATAAGGTTTTATCTTGTTCAACAATAATCTATAATTCAACATATATATATATATATACGGGTAATTAACAAAGGTATATCAACATGTGATTAAATACAATGATTATTCAAGTGGGGACACTTGTATAACCATTACATAAATTAACAAACTGAATATATATCTGAATTACCATATACTAACATGTTGATAATCAATGGCGTATAAAATATAGGGTTAATAATGCATACGATAATTATATAATTCTAAAACATTCTTACTCATGTCCATTGCGTAAAGAAAATACAAAGGTAGGATACTTTTTGATGCTGCCGCTTCAATTCGCAACTTAGTTTTATCTTTTATGTAAGCACCTATCGATAATAAGATCATTTTACCGATTAGAATAATATATCACAACACATAATCTTGCTATTACAATTGACATAACCTAATCACCTTGTCACACATATCCCATACCATTGAATCACAAACAATCATTAATAATATCCAAAATATCTAAGTCTTGATCAATTTTCAAACATGCCGATTATGCAAGCGGTTTATCGGGTAATAATCGAGTCTAAGACTCTATCCAGATTAGTTCAATAGTCGTAATTATCGGTGGCCATATTATTTTTAAATGACTTAAAAAATTTAAACACTTATTATAATTTATCATAATTTTCAAACACTAGAATCATAATTAAATGATTTAAATATTAAACAATTCTACTATCATTAATATTTAATCAATATTAAACTATTAATGAAACCATTGCCAAAATATTAAAGTTATTTATAATAACTCAAAATATTTTTAAAGTATTAATATTACCCTTAAATGATTTTTAAAACATAAGTATGGTCAAAGCTGGTCACTCGTTCACTGACATGTGTGTTCTTGGTTTGGTGAAGAACACCATTAGCGACAGTTTTGTCGCCTAATGTACCTTTAGCGACAGTTTATTTATTAAATTAATTATTTTAATTAAATAAATAGAAAAATTAGTTTTTAATTATAGAAAATACATAATAAATTATTAAAAATTATGTTAAGGTCTGAAAATTAGTTTTTTAATTATTTTGAATATATTTCATAATTATTTAATATATTTGGAATATTAAAAGTATTTAATTTATTTAATTATAGTATTAAATAAATTATTTAAAAATAACATGCTAATTGTGTAATATTTTTGTGATATAACAACTTCAAAGGTTCAGCCAACACGTAGGACTACCGATCTAATACATAACATAAACAACACATCAACATAATCAATGATTACAAAATTGGTCAACGCTTGTCAAAAACGTAGTTCATAGAGTTTTTACTTCGGAAATTTCCGGAAAGTGCATCCGTGATCAAATCGTGTAGTTTGACGATCATTACAACCATATTATGTGTTGTTTCGGAGATTTAAAAGCATGTATCTAGAGTCCAGATAACCATCTATAAGTTGGATATATCAACAATATCAAAACACTTACAAACCGATGAGATCTAAACGATGCAAAACTTGTGGAGACATGAAAGAATGCTTTCGGGTTACCCAGATTTATACTTTCGATGCGTGGTGGTCCCAATGAACCGACTTTGGACCGAAAATATAACTTGAAGTCTATACATTAAAATATTGTGATACCACCTTCGGATCAAAGAGCATATAACGTACTACACATTTAAACTTTTAAACAACAAAAATAATAAACGAGAAATAATCTATGGGCTCGACATTTGTTGTCGACAACCCATAAAAAAATTTCCAAATTTTACAAAAACATGATTTTGAGCATATAAATGTTATGGATCTAGCATGAGCCAACCCAGATCACTTAAATAGACTACAAACAACATCTTTTAACATAAAAACACAACATTTAACATAAGATTAAAAATCAGATTTCTAGATTAGGGTTTACCTCTTTATGATCCAATTTTGATTTCTATACTTCTGATTTGATGTTGGTGTTGTGGGGCTTAATTTGTGACTGCTCTAACACTATAATTTCATGGGTTTGGTCTTGAGAGAATATGGCTATGTATTTGTGAACAAATTAGGCCAAAAATGAGCACTTTCTCTCTCTTAAATCTAGCATCATGTATGCAATGTATGGGATGGTTGATCATGTGATGTGTTATAGATTGTAGGCTCATAGGTAGGTCTAGGGTAGGGTGGCTAGAGATTTTGCAAGGATTTGGCTAGCAATAATTCAACTAATGGGATAAAAAGGGCACTTTGGTAATTTTGCTTATAATCTCAAGGGTATTCTTGTCCAAGGTGCTTAAATCTAGGGTTTAATCACTAGATTTGAAGTCTTAAAATTTCCCAAATAATTTCTAGGGTTTGAAAAATTAAAATTAAAGTGTAATAAAATTTTAATTAAAACACACTAATTTAAAATTAGTGTTTTTAATAAAAATTAGGGTTTTTAAATTAGAGTTCCCAAATTAACAATTAGGGTTTCCTAATTATCATGATAATTTACTAAAACAATAATTAGGGTTTCTAATTTTAGCAAATTAGGGCTTCCAAATAATAATTAGGGTTTCTCCTAATTACAGAAACTATATAATACACAATAAAATTCATATAACACAATTACTACACAGTCTCGAACTCATAACCGAGTTTAACAATTAGGGTTTAATAACACAATATGAGGGTTATGACATAATTTACCATATTTGACCAACCATCATCAGTCTACACATATGCAGTACATATTTATAGCACTGAAAAATCAAAATATAATTAATATTATATTATTATTCTCATCCCTTGATCAAAATCCTAATTTAGGGTTTGGATTCCATATCTGATTTATCCTCCATATACTGACATCAATAATTAAGTTAAAGTAATTAACTTAAATATTCTAAACACATTTATATAATAAAATATTTATTATCATAATTCTTATAGTCATTTCATATATTATTTAAATAATATAAAATTATGTTTTCATAGAAATAATTAATAAAACATTTCTGCTTACAAAATTAATTACAATAAAAATATAATTTGTAATGATTAATAATTCTAAAATTATTTTTAATTTTTCAGGTACTAAATATATTTGCATTTATCATACACATTACTTGACACTTATTCATTAAAATAAAAAAAATTATATGCAAAATTTCTTATTTATTTATTTGAAAAATATCGGATTATTACATTCACCCTCCCTTATAAGGATTCCGTGCCCGGAATCACCATTTTAAAACTCATACATACAAGGGTACAGAGAATATACAATCATTACAAGTAGACCTCGATCATACTTGATCGAACTAATCTTTAACTATTCAACATAAAGCTTGTCTATCTGATTAAACAGAAATTTGATTTCTAAAAGAACTCAAATGTTAGGTTTGTAATATTCAAGAACGCAATCAAATTGCAAAAATAAAGCGGAAACATGTAAAAATCAGAGTTTAAAATTTTACAAACCATATACCCGGATCACCCTTTATGCACAATTATTAATTAAACGAAAAAGAAAGAACAAGAATCATACCCTTGAAGATCCAAGCTTCCTCAGGTACAAGTTCTCCTCCAATCCTTTTCACGTTCAAGTGCCACAACACATGTTTAGATCCAAGATGAGATTTAGGAACTATTCCTAGTTCTATAATGAACTTTTCATCCAAACAATCAACTTGTAGCTTCATTTATAGCTATATACTTTGTCTTTATCACTAAACCAAAGAACTCTTTCTTTGTTTGGAACCTTTCCAATTCAACGCACCAATCGCTCAAGGTAACCTTTTACCTTAAAGTGGATTTTTCTCGTCGTCTTGGTGCATCCGAAAAACTTGAGTGTTAAGCCCTCTAGTTTTAATTTAGACCCACCATGAATATGATCACATCCTTAGTGCTTGGGTTAAGCACTTTAAGATGTTTTCACCGACTTCATAGTGAACTTCTCCATAATATGACCGATCAACATCGTGTCTCATACATTTCATTGCATACATGATTGTCACTCATGCGACCTCTCTTTTCAGGAGTCTGTGGGGACTATTAAGAGAGATACACTCCATAGCTCATCGACATGAGACATCTCTTGGAGTTTGCCATGCTAAACGACTTTAGCATCAAATGAATATACGTTCCTTGGGTTAAGTCGAGCATCCTCTTAAATCTATCTATATAGATTTGCATCCCCAATAATGATACTCTTCCCAAATCATTCATGGAGGATTGTTTAGACAACTTTATCTTTACTGATTGTAGCATTGGTATGTAATTCCTCATCCGTAGTATATCAACATATAATACTAGAAATTTCAAGACGCTCCCACTGACCCTTTTGTACACACTAAAACTCTTACCTCATCGTATGTAACTCTGGATCATCATCTTCTATGATGCGTACCTCATCATCATCATCCATGATGAATCCATACCTCCTAGGTATCTTCAGTACTATTTCAGATTTACGATTCAGTTGTGGTACAATAGGTCTATCTACAGGTTCCTCTTATTTGACTTATAGTGTTTTGTGGTTCTTGAACTCTTCAAGATCTATTATCCTCCCACTAGCCCCTTCAATGATAAACACCTTTATCTTAGAAGGCAGCGTGTTTCGTAAAAAACACCTTTTGCTAAGTAGAATTATAGAACATATACCCTAAACTTACTTTAGGATGTCCCACAAATCTGTACTTGTCAAATTTTGTCCCAAGCTTATCCTTTGAAACCTTTTCACATAAGTTGGACAACCCCTTATCTTAACATACTTAAGATTAGAAATTCTCCCTATCCATAACTTTTATGGAGTCTTGGGGTAGGATTTTGAGGTTATATTTTTGTAGATATGTCGACCATTTCTAGGACATGACCTAGAAGGATCTTTGGAATGTCGATAAAATCATTATGGACAAACACCATGTCCAACAAGGTACAATTTTTCCTTTCAGATAGATCAATCAATTATTATGTATCAGGAGGTGTCCATTATGAGAAAACCATTTGAGATGATCTAGAAACTTATTACACAAGTATTTATTCCTTAATCTAATCAAAGAATCTTAATACTTTGTCAATTTGTTTCATTTCAAATTCTTTAAACCTTTCAAATAATTCACACTTGTATTTCAGCAAATACACACATTCAACTCTTTGAATGATCATCTCCTTTTCTTATACTAGTTTGTTCAATTTTCAAAATATATTTTTCACGTAAGTCAAGTATACAAAATTTATTAAGTAATATTCCAGTTCTATACAAAACATTATTATTATAAATAGAACAACAATTGTTCTTAATTATAATACCAAAGATTTCATTGTCCAACAATAAAATGGAAATAATATTTTTAACAAGAATGGAATACAATAACAACTTATTGTCTTAATAGATTTGCTCGTAGCATTGCTAAACTATAAGTTTCTATGGCTAATATGGCAACCTTTGTTACATTTCCGCATATTTAGGATTACTTATATTTGTTTAGCTTTATACTTCTTGGTCCTTCATAAATCTATATTTATGATAACCAAAGTCGGTATCCAATACCCAAGTAGAACCTTGACTTAAAGAAAAATTTATTTCAATCATGAAAAAAAGCAGTATTATGGCAAAACTTCACTAAGCTTCTTTGGTTAGCCTCTGCAAGATCCTTCTCATGAGCTTCTTTCCGATTATGCTGGCTTATTGCGGTGGAAGCAAACTCCTTTGCTATCCGTGACGGTTTTGCTCTTATTATCCTTTGTTTACGCCTTTCTATTTACCTTCTTTGAATCGTTCTTCTTTCGTAAGATCCTTTGGCCCCTACCAAGAAGACTTGATCTTTCTTGGTTGAAAATGACTCTCAACATTTTTCAATATGTTAAGCAAATCAGCGAGGCTGATATCTAGCTTGTTCATATGAAAAATTCACAACAATTGTGAAAGGAGTCCGGGAGTGAGTGCAAGATCAAATCTTGGCTCAACTCTCCATCCATGACAAAACTCGTTGTCCTAATTGATCAATTAAATTGATAATGTTAAGGACTTTTATCTGTACTGTAGTGTCATCGGTCATTCTAGATCGGAAGAGCTCCTTAGATATCTGATATCTATCAGTCCTACTTTCCTCACCATCAACTACTTGATGTGCAGGAATATAGTAGAAGCATCCATAGTTTCATGCTGACGCTGAAGCTCGTTACTCATAGATGCGAGCATGATGCATTGAGCTAATCAGCATCATCTTGCCACTTTCTAAAAGTAGCAATCTCTTCCTCGGAGGCATTATGCGCAACCATTGCGGGGATAAAGCGTATTGTTAGGTTTGTAATATTCATAAGTATGCAATCAAATTGCAAAAATTAAGCGGGCGTGTAAAATCGAGTTTAAAAATTTTACAAACCATATACCCGGATCACCCTTTATGGATAATTATTAATTAAACGAAAAGATAAAGAATAAAATCATACCCTTGAAGATCGAGCTTCCTCAGGTACAAGTTCACCTCCAAATCCTTTCGCGTTCAACTTGAATCCACCGGGTTTGGTTCCTTCCTTTGATCAACGTTAGCCACCCATGTGTGTTTGGCCTCTGGGGGTGATCCACCAAGGAAGAATAGAATTCAAGAAGAAGGGTGGTTGGCTAAACCCTAGTTTTTCTATCTCTATAGAAAAGGTGTACTCTCCCAATAAATTGGAATTATTACGTTGTAAAAGTCAACAACCCATACTACCCATAATAAGACTCCTCTTATTTATAGATGTGGGCAACCCACCTTAACAATTAAGGAATTGGGTTTTATTTAATTAATTAAATTCTTTTAATTAATTAAGCTCCCTAATCTTATTAGGGATAATTAAAAACTCTTTTAATTAATTTAACCTCCTAATCTTATTAGGAATAAATGAGAGTACTTATATTAAATTAATTCCTAAACTCTTTTAGAAATTAAAATAATAATAATTGTAATAATATTAATAAGACTCCTCTTATTAATTTATATTTAATATTTCTAAAATATTAAATAATAAATATTAAGCTATTTAATTTATTCTATCACCATAGATTAAATTAAATATACATAACATATTATTACGATTATGCCATTAACTTCTTAAATAATTATTCTTCCTTTTATGGTGTGACCCTTTAGGTTCTCCATATTAAACCCATTGTGAATAAATCAATTAGAACAATTCTAATCTTATTTAAATAAATAAATTAAACAATTAATTTATTTAAATAATATTTATTCTACAATAGGGATAAGCCTCCCTAGCGATCAACGACTTTCCGGATAATATAGATTTCAACATTAATCATTAAAGAACCTTTGAGTAAATAGTTACTGCATAATTCAATCCTTCCACCATACAATGTCCCAATTAAATATAAGACATGGAATTCTTCGCTGTCAAGTCTTATTTTATTTAATTATATGTATTTCGATCCTTAAATGCACAACTCCAAATAATGCAAATTAGAAACTCCTTTCTAATTTCATTCTCATTAACCAAGGACTACTGGGTTGTCATTTATCAATCACATAGGACATTTCTCTTCTTTTATTAGAAGTGGTAGATTCTTTATTGATCATACATTATCTCCATGTACAACTTATTATACCCAAGCATACCCTTTGATATACCCTAAGGGTCTTAAGGAATAAGTCAAAGTATAACTCATCATACACAAGATACTATGATGATCTCAAGTCCAAGGATTACTTGTACTACTATCACTACAGGAATTCCTATTGACAGGAAAGTAAAACTCCATTAGGTATTCCTTAGCGAGCCACCTTCAATGAACTTATTCTCTAATAAGCACCTACATACTTGCTTTAGTGTCTCCACACAAATGATCATGAAATCAATCATCCTCATCCAATGAGCAAGCAACGTATGTACCAATCTATCCGGATTCACTAATCCCCAATTTAGTAATCCAATGATTGGGAACTATTTTAGTTTTAAGCTTTCTAAGAATTTAGATCTCATTAGAATGATCATCATCATTATTCTAAAAGCATTGCTTAAAACTATGGGTTTATCACATATTATAAAAACAAAGATCATGTAGATAATTAAGAGCCTTTAATAAATTAATACCTTTTATTAATAAATGAATAAGATTGTTACAAAGTATATGCTTTATCATCAAACATGATTGGCTTGTATGCATACTACTTTCAATCTCCCACTTACACTAAAGCCAATCGTCATGGTAACTCATACTCTTCTTCTCTAAGTGACGATTATCCTGCTGTTGGATAAGCTTTAGTTAATGGATATGTAATGTTGTTCATGAGAGTCCACTATCTCTATAGTGATTTCCCATCTTTCAATGATTCTAATAATCAAATGAAAGTGCCACAACACATGTTTAGATCCAAGATGAGACTTAGGAACTATTCCTAGTTCTGTAATGAACTTTTAATCCAAACAATCAACTTGCAGCTTCATTTATAGCTATATACTTTGTCTTTATCACTAAACCAACAACTCTTTGCTGTATGGAACCTTTCCAATTCACTGCACCACTGTTCAAGGTAACACTTTATCTTAAAGTGGATTTTCGGTCGTCTTGGTCTGTCTGAAAAACTTGAGTCTATAAAGCCCTCTAGTTTTAATTCAGACCCACCATGTATGCTCACATCCTTAGTGCCGGTTAAGAACTTTAAGATGTTTTTCACTGTCTTACAGTGATCTTCTCCAGAATTTGACTGATCAACATCAGGTCTCGTACATTTCATTGCATACATGATTGTCACTCATGCGATCTCTCTTCTTTGGAGTCTATGGGGACTATTAAGAGAGATACACTCCATGGCTCATCAACATGAGACATCTCTTGGAGTTTGCCATGCTAAACGACTTTAGCATCAAATGAATATACGTTCCTTGGGTTAAGTCGAGCATCCTCTTAAATCTATCTATATAGATTTATATCCCCAACTAAGATACTCTTCCAAATCATTCATGGAGGAATGTTTAGACAACTTTATCATTACTGATTGTAGCATTAGTATGTCATTCCTTATCTGTAGTATATCAACATATAATACTAGAAATGTCACGATGCTCCCACTGACCCTTTTATACACACTAGGTTCATTCTTATTTTTGATAAAATCAAACTCTTTTGATTGCCTCATCAAAACGAATGTTCCATATTTGAGAAACTTGCTTCAATCCATTTCTCGAAAGTGTCTACAACACTTACCTCATCGTATGTAACTCGGATCATCATCTTTTATGATGCGTACCTCATCATCATCATCATCTATGATGAATCCATACCTCCAGTGTATCTTCTTGTACTATTCCGATTTATTTATTCGGTTTGTGGTACAATAGGTATATCTATAGGTTCCTCTTATTTGATTTATAGTGTTTTGTGGTTCTTGAACTCTTCAAGATCTATTATCCTCCCACTAGCCCTTTCAATGATAAACACCTTTATCTTAGAAGGCGCGTGTTTCATAACAAACACCTTTTGCTAAGTAGGATTATAGAACATATACCTAAACTTACTTTAGGATGTCCCACAAATCGACACTTATAAAATCTTGTCCCAAGCTTATCCTTTGAAACCTTTTCATATAAGTTGGACAACCCTTATCTTAACATACTTAAGATTAGGAATCCTCCACATCCATAACTTTTATGGAGTCTTGGGGCGGATTTTGAGGTTACCATTTTACGTAGATATGCACGACCATTTCTAGGACATTGACCTGGAGGGATCTTTGGAATGTCGGTAAAATCATTATGGACCGCACCATGTCCAACAAGGTATGATTTTTCATTCAGATACATCAATCAATTATTGCGTATCAGGATGTGTCCATTATGAGAAAAACCATTTGAGATGATCTTGAAACTTATTGCACAAGTATTTATTCCTTGATCTAATCAAAGAATCTTAATACTTTGTTAATTTGTTTCACTTCAATTCTTTGAACATTTCAAATAATTCACACTTGTATTTTAGCAAATACACACATTCAACTCTTGGAATGATCATCTCCTTTTCTTATACTAGTTTGTTCAATTTGCAAAATATATTTTTCACGTAAGTCAAGTATACAAAATCCATTAAGTAATATTCGATTCTATACAAAACATTATTATTATAAATAGAACAACAATTGTTCTTAATTATAATACCAAAATTTTATTGTCCAACAATAAAATGGAAATAATATTTTAACAAGAACTGGAATACAATAACAACTTATTGACTTAATAGATTTGCCGTAGGCATTGCTAAACTATAAGTTTCTATGGCTAATATGGCAACCTTTGCTACATTTCCCTACATGGGATTACTTATATTTGTTTAGCTTTCTACTTCTGCTTTGGTCCTTCATAAATCTATATTTATGATAACCAAAGTCGATATCCAATATCCAAGTAGAACCTTGACTTAAAGAAAAATTTATTTTAAATCATGAACAAATTTGTATTTATAACCAAAAATTTCATTAAGCTTCTTTTGTTTAGCCTCTGCAAGATGCTTCTCATGATTTCTTTCCGATGTCCAGCTTATTGCGGTGGAAGCAAACTCCTTTGCTATCCGTGTATCGCTTTTGCTCTTTATTATCCTTTGTTTTACGCCTTTTCATTTACCTTCTTTGAATCGTTCTTCTTTTCAGAAGATCCTTTGGCTCCTACCAGTAAGACTTTGTTTTTCTTGGTTGGAAAGTCACTCTCAATATTTTTCAATATGTTAAGCAAATCAGCGAGGCTGATATCTAGCTTGTTCATATGAAAAATTCACAACAATTGTGAAAGGAGTCCGGGGGAGTGAGTGCAAGATCAAATCTTGGCTCAACTCTCCATCCATGACAAAACCGGTTGTCTAATTGATCAATCAAATTGATTATGTTAAGATCTTTTTTCTGCATCTTATAGTGCCATTGGCTATTCTAGATCGGAAGAGCTCCTTAGATATCTCGATATCTATCGGTCCTACTTTCCTCACCATCAACTACTTGATGTGTAGGAATATAGTAGGAGCATCCATAGTTTCATCTTGTGTTTGACGCCAAGCTCGTTACTCATAGATCACGAGCATGATGCATTGAGCCAATCATGCATCATCTTGCCACTTTCTAAAAGTAGCAATCTCTTCCTCGAGAGGCATTATGCAACAACCATTGCGGGATAGTCGTATTAAGGACATAAGATAGCTTTTCAACTATGAGAACTATTCTCAAATTCCTTAACCAATCTGCTTAATTCTGGCCCCAAGTTAATTTAGCATCTAATATGCTTCATGATGATAGTAATTTTAGACATTGTAAAATTACAGAAATGAATTTGTAATTAACAACATTTTAACATACATTCTTTTATTAATTACCAAAATAAATTAGGTCTTGTTTTAAATTGGTATCTCCCACTATTTTCTTCAAACTATATTACCTCACTTATATAGTTCGGCAAAAATCTAATTAAAGATTTGCTAGTGAGAATAAGGATCCCATTTCAAATGTATATAGCCTTGTGGTGACACAACAAACTATATATAAATAAATAGGTAGACAACTTTTGTCAATTACATCAACTATGCAACTCCTTTTATTTTGCCTCTTAGATTATTTTGATCAAGTGGTGGCACATCCGAATCAAAATTATCCAAGTTAAGTCCAACCTAGCACTCCATATATTCAAAAAGAAAAATATCATCCTTGTGGTGACACAACAAAATAATATTGTTCAATTTTCTTTATAAGCATCAAATATGATAAATTAACATCTTAAATACTTAATACTTGCCTTGTGGTGACACAACAAACTCATATTAAATATTTAATACTCTATTAATTTTATCATGCTAGAAAGCGACGCTCGATATTCCAAATATCTTTGAACGCTTAGGACTTAATATAAAAATTGAGGGGTTTGTTATTAATTTGTCTCATCTTGTTTAAGCGCATTGCATATATATATATATAAATACGCATCATATTAATGAACATGCGAAGCATGTTTGCATAATATATAATATATATAAAGTATAGTATAAGCATGCACATATAGAATACTATATTCTACCCGGATTGATTATGGACTTTTATTCTAGTTTGGTTCACTAGAGCCACCAAGTGAACCAAAAGGTCAAACCCTAGGGGTGCAAGAAATAATATTTAAATATAACTATTACATTTAAACCCGGGCTCCATTACAAATGGGTCTTCAAGCGCTCCTTGCTCCTTAATCTCCAATTTTTCAAAATTAATTCTAATTATTCCTATTACAAAACTATTTAAAATAAATAGAAACCTTGATCAAGATCGAGGGAAGTACATAGGAGGAGATAGAATTTACATTAAGAAAAATTAGAGAAGACGGCAAATGCTGAATTCCATTTAATAAAACCCATACATTCATGCATCCAACTAAAATAAAATCCAATCATATTGGTCAATAATCCATAATCAATCCCATTTATTATCATACACATCACCATATTCATCAATAAATAACATTCATCTCATGAATAATAAACATTCAATATATATATTGATATCATTTAATGGGCAAATTTAGTTAGTATAAAATCTAATTTTGAATCAAAATAAACTCCTTTATTTTAATCCAAATTTAAATTAAAATAAAACTATTTTATTTTAATTTATCCAATTTTGAATAAAATAAACTATTTTATTTTAATCAAAACTTTTAATCAAAATAAACTCCTTTATTTTAATTAATTATGGAATCCAATTCCATATATAAAAAAAAATAAACTCCTTTATTTAAGGAAACACCGATTTTCTTTCCTATTCACAAATAAACTCTTTTATTTTGAATAATATGAAATCTTATTTCATATTTAAATAAACTCCTTTATTTAAGGAAACACGGATTTTCTTTCATATTCACAAATAAACTCTTTTATTTTGAATAATATGAAATCTTATTTCATATCTAAATAAACTCATTTATTTAAGGAAAGATCGATTCTTTTTCCTATTCACAAATAAACCTTTTATTTTTGAATAATATGAAATCTAATTTCATATCAAAATAAACTCCTTTATTTAAGGAAAAATAGAATCCAATTTCAACTCCAATTAGTTATCATGGAATCCAATTCCAACTCTAATTAGTTAGCATGAAATCCAATTTTAAAATTAAAATAAATCTTTTTATTTTAAGATTAAAATAAACTTTTATTTTAAAATTAAAATAACTTTTTATTTTAATAATAAAATTATTAAAATATATATATATTATATATATAATATATATTACGATAATATATATATATATATAAGCCTTAAATGTCATGTGCTCTTTTTTTTTTTTATATATATAATGCTTTCATGATTACTTTAATCATTACATGCTAATGATTACTATAATCATTACAAGCTAATGATTATTGTAATCATTAATGTTTATATCATGTTAATCATTAATTTTTATAGATTCACGTGCATGTAATGATGCTGCACATATGTGCTTAAATTTTGAAGCAACATGAAAATAATTTAGTATGGCAGAATCACGTGAATCCATAAAAAAAAAATCTAATCAAGCAGCTGAAGCATATAGTCTTCACGTTAATAAGAGATAACATATATATAACGCTGCAGACAGCTTCTCGCGATTTTATTATTATTATTTTATTATTATTTAAAGTTTATACAACAATTTATGCCCAATTAAATTGTTCTAAACACATATCAATATACATATCAAATTAAAATAATTAATAATTCGCATAAAGGTTTGGCTCTGATGCCACTGTTAGGTTTGTAATATTCAAGAACGCAATCAAATTGCAAAAATAAAGTGGAAACATGTAAAAATTAGAGTTTAAAATTTTACAAACCATATACCCGGATCACCCTTTATGCACAATTATTAATTAAACGAAAAAGAAAGAACAAGAATCATACCCTTGAAGATCCAAGCTTCCTCAGGTACAAGTTCACCTCTAATCCTTTTCGCGTTCAACTTGAATCCACCGGGTTTGGTTTCTTCATTTGATCAACGTTAGCCACCCAAGTGTTTGGCCTCTAGAGGTGATCCACCAAGGAAAAAGAAGGATTCAAGAAGATGGGTGGTTGGCTAAACCCTAGTTTTTCTATCTCTATAGAAAAGGAGCGTACTCTCCAACAATTGGAATAACGTATATATGATATCCGATATAAGACTCTCTTATAAAGATATCAAGTAACCCTATTAAAATAAGGTATTTTTAATTAAACTCTTTTTTAATTAAATGGGCTCCCTAATCTTATTAGGGATAATTAATTAAACTCCTTTAATTAATTTTCCTCCTAATCCTATTAGGAATAAATGAGAGTACTTATATTAAATTAATTCCTAAACTCTTTTAGAAATTAAAATAATAATAATTGTAATAATATTAATAAGACTCCTCTTATTAATTTATATTTAATATTTCTAAAATATTAAATAATAAATATTAAGCTATTTAATTTATTCTATCACCATAGATTAAATTAAATATACTTAACATATTATTACGATTATGCCATTAACTTCTTAAATAATTATTCTTCCTTTTATGGTGTGACCCTTTAGGTTCTCCATATTAAACCTATTGTGAATAAATCAATTAGAACAATTCTAATCTTATTTAAATAAATAAATTAAACAATTAATTTATTTAAATAAATAATATTTATTCTACAATAGGGATAAGCCTCCCTAGCGATCAACGACTTTCCGTATAATATAGATTTCAACATTAATCATTAAAGAACCTTTGAGTAAATAGTTACCGTGCAATTCAATCCTTCCACCATACAATGTCCCAATTAAATATAAGACATGGAATTCTTTGTCAAGTCTTATTTTATTTAATTATATGTATTTCAATCCTTAAATGCATGACTCCAAATAATGCAAATTAGAAGCTCCTTTCTAATTTCATTACGCCTTAACCAAGGACTCTTGGGTTGTCATTTATCGAATCACATAGGACATTTCTCTTCTTTTAATAGAAGTGGTAGATTCTTTATTGATCATACATTATCTCCATGTATAACTTATTATACCCAAGCATACCCTTTGATATACCCTAAGGGTCTTAAGGAATAAGTCAAAGTATAACTCATCATACACAAGATACTATGATGATCTCAAGTCCAAGGATCACTTGTACTACTATCACTACAGAATTCCTATTGACGAGCAAGTAAAACTCCATTAGGTATTCCTTAGCGAGCCAATGCGTTCGATGAACTTATTCTCTAATAAGCACCTACATACTTGCTTTAGTGTCTCCACACAAATGATCATGAGATCAATCATCCTCATCCAATGAAAGCAAGCAACGTATGTACCAATCTATCCGGATTCACTAATCCCCAATTTAGTAATCCAATGATTGGGAACTATTTTAGTTTTAAGCTTTCTAAGAATTTAGATCTCATTAGAATGATCATCATCATTATTCTAAAAGCATTGCTTAAAACTATGGGTTTATCACATATTATAAAAAACAAAGATTATGTAGATAATTAAAAGCCTTTAATAAATTAATACTTTTTATTAATAAATGAATAAGATTGTTACAAAGTATATGCTTTATCATCAAACATGATTGGCTTGTATGCATACTACTTTCATCAAATTCCTCCTTCAAAAATTTATTTATAAAATAATTTGATATATATAGGAAAATCATATACATACGAAAATTAATGTTATTCGAATAATACCTGGAGTTCCATTACCAGCTGCCACGGTATCCTGGACCGTCATGTTGAAGACTCTTGCGGTTACTTTTGGTGGTTTGTTGGTTGAAGTCGGTCCTGTGATCGCCAGAGTCCCGCTGCCTTTTTCCGTGGTTACACTCCATGCCTTCATTCTCCTCTTTGGACAATCTTTCACCTTATGTTCAGTCGATCCACAAAGAAAATACCCATTGTACATCCTTGGGTTGGGGCAGTTGGGAGAGATATGGCCCTCCTGTCCGCACTTGTAACATACAAACTTACCCTTCAGACACTCACCAGAGTGATTCTTCCTGCAATTCTTACACTGAACTACCTGCTTCTTCACACCTTCCTGTTTCACCTGAACATTCCCATAAAAATTCCCCTTTCTTTTCTCACCCCTATTTCCACTGTTACCTTCCACCTTTACAGCTCCTCCTGCCTTGCCTTTGTTCTTCTTCTCCTTATTGTAGAGGCACATGGCCTCACTCCCCTCCTCAGCTATGATAGCCTTTTCAATGAGTCCTGCAAAAGTATTGATTTGCAACACTGCCACCTTATTGTAGAGCCAGGGTTTTAAGCCCAGCTCAAACCTCCTTGCTTTTCTAGCCTCCGTATCAACTTGATGCGGAGCAAACCTAGCCAACTCATTAAACTTTACGGCATACTCTGCAACAGTCATGTTATCCTGCTTTAACTCCAGAAATTTCACCTCCATCCTAGCCTGCATACTAGCTAAGACATAATTTTTGAAAAACAAAGTTTTAAACCTAGCCCAAGTCACTACTCCTTCTCCTGCCCTAGTTTGATTTGCCTCCCACCAAAAGTTAGCCTCCCCTTTCATCATATAAGTGGCAAAAGCAGTCTTTTGCCCCTCATCTACCCTAGCAATTATGAACGCCTTTTCCATCTCGTTAACCCATGTCTGGGCTTCTATAGGGTCAGCTGATCCCCTGAATTCTGGTGGTCCTACTGCCTTGAAGTCTTTAAATTTTGCCAAGCGATTATCGAAATTTGGTTCCTCATGCATTTGGTATTCCTGCTTTGCATAACTGAGCTACCATGTTTGCAAAGTTTTGCATCGGGTCTTCTTTGTTGTCCCCAAATATTGTTGTTGATGATTCTTACGCCCTTTGGTTTCGAGTTTGACGTCTTGGCGGCATTATCTGGTTAAGTAAAACCATAAATTATATTTTATTAACTTACATTCTAAACCTTATAGCATAAGTTTAATATATTAAACTTGTTTCATTTCTCAAACTTAGATTCATATTCATTCATCGAATATTTTACATAGCATAGCACATACTGCTTTAAACATTAGCTATCCCTTTGTGACTACAAAAGTCGAGATTTATAGCCTTGATCAACACCAAAAGTTGAGAATATTACATTACACAAACATACTTATCATACATATTACATTAAACAGACTTACACAAGAGAAACTATACTACCTATTTACTATGCCTTTTTCTTGGACAACCTTTCGCCTGATGACCTTCTATCCCACAAATAAAACATGCTCCTGGTTTATAGTCGGGACAATACAGAGTGGTATGTCCCTCATAGCCGCAAAGGTAACATATTTTTTTCCCTTTCTTCTTATCGGGTTTTCCTATGTCATGGTCTGCTATCTTTCTTTTCCCCTTCTTGCTCGGAGCTGCACACGATGTGTTGTTTGAGGCTCCCATCTGATTAATTTGGATTTTAAGCTTATCATGTTCTTCCATTGTTTCTATTAACGCCTGACGCAGTTGACTATTTAGCAACTTTTCTATTTCCCACAGCTTTTCCAGAGAAGAAACCTTGTTCCTCAGATCCTGCACCTCCGTTAATGCTTGATCAGCTTCAAGTTTAGTGTCTGAATCACTATCTGTCAGTTCCAACGTCTCCGGATATGGTACTACGTTTTCTATAATAACCACCTCCTCATAGTTGGTTTCATTGTGAGCCTCTATTTCAGCTATTGGCTTCGATATTAGCTCGGGTGTATGGATTTGATCCTCCTTCATGCTTTAAGCATATAACAAGCCTTTTCCACCAGACATCTACACACATAAATTATCCTGATTAGCATATAGTATGTACACATAACAAACAATAGTTTTATAAAAGTTATCTTATATTTTGTTTAACAATGAATTTATTCAAGTCATCTCCTTTTAAACTCTATATGAGTTATTTGTATTTTCAACGTTTCCCTTTGTTCTAAGGTTATAGCCTAAGGTCGATCCCACCTAAGGTTTCTAACCCTAAAGCTTTGATACCAACCTGTGACGCCCCCAAATCCGGGTACTTAAAACCCGAACTCGGTGCTTCACGATACCATTTCTATAAGCTGAATAATACTAATAATAATAATAATAATATAAAATTCAAACTTAATTTACATATGCATCAAAGTTTACTCCCAGGTACGAGACCTTTATACATTCGTTACATCATAGATAATAAGTAACATTGTCTTAATAAACTATAACTATTACACAACATATTAGAAATCTCATCCGAACAGCTTTCCTTTCCCCTTCTTCTTGCCTGAGCCTTCGAGTTGATAATACTTAACTGAAAACATTTAATTTAAGCAAGAGTGAGCATTTGAGGGCCCAACAAATAATAACAATTATAAATATTAGCTGAAAGGGTTAAATGTTTTCTTTGTACTACCCTTCTACAACAAGCCAATAGTTGTGAAGTAATCTGAACCGATAATAAAAACATAACAACTCACTATCAAATTTTTGAAACTACGTATTGACTATATATAAGGTTAAGGTGACATACTATGAGCATTGTTTTCAATTTTCGAATAGGTTTAGCAGAACTTCATCCGCAAACTGTCATAACTTACGGGCACGGGGGGTGATCAGCCCGTTGTACCCTGTATTGATCAATACTACATTGCAAGAACGATGTTATCGTTCACTCTATCCACCTTGGGTCTCTAAAAAATTTTCCCCGTGTAAGGGATGTTCATACTTTTCGGGGTTCCAAACCAAAGCAAGTCGGTTGGATAATAATAAGATTTTATCTTGTTTAACAATAATCTATAATTCAACATATATATATATATATATATATATACGGGTAATTAACAAAGGTGTATCAACATGTGATTAAATACAATGATTATTCAAGTGGGGACACTTGTATAACCATTTACAAAAATTAACAAACTGAATATATATCTGAATTACCATATACTAACATGTTGATAATCAATGAGCGCATATAATATAAGGTTAATAATTTGTACAGTAATTATATAATTTTGAAACATTCTTACTCATGTCCATTGCATAAAGAAAATGCAAAGGTAGGATACTTATGCGATCTTGCCATAATGATTCATGACTTAGTTTTATCTTTTATGTAAGCACCTATCGATTAATAAGATCATTTCTTGATTAGAATAACATATCACAACACATATCTCGCCTATTGCGATTGACACATAACCTAATCACCTTGTCACACATATCTCACGATCGTTGAATCACAAAACAATCATTAATACAGTCAAAATATCTAAGTCTTGATCAATTTACAAACATGCCGATTATCAAAGCGGTTTTATCGGGTAATAATCGAGTCTAAGACTCTATCCAGTTAGTTCAATAGCTGTAATTATCGGTTATATTATTTTTTAAATGACTTAAAAAATTTAAAACACTTATTATAATTTATCATAATTTTCAAATACTAGAATCATAATTAAATGATTTAAATATTAAACAATTCTACTATCATTAATATTTAATCAATATTAAACTATTAATGAAACCATTGCCAAAATATTAAAGTTATTTATAATAACCCAAAATATTTTTAAAGTATTAATATTACCCTTAAATGATTTTTAAAACATTTAAAATCATTTTAAATAATTATCATTAATATTTAAATATTAATGTACTATTTATCAAATATTAAAAGTCATTAATTATAACTTACAATATCTTTAATTCATTTATATCCTTTTTAAATAATTTTTAAATTATTAAAACCATTTTAAAACTATTTATTTAATATAATTATTAAATAAATTTAATATCATTAATGTTAAATTAATATCATTAATATTAAATTATTAATGAGATTATCCTTTAAATATTAAAAGTTATATTTTATAACTTAAAATATCTTTAAACACTTTATTTTTTATTTAAAATGATTTTTATAAAAATAAAATCATTTTTAAACTAAATTATTTAATATATTTATTAAATAACTTTAATATCAATAATTAATTAATGAAATTTACCTTTAAATATTGAAAGTTATAGTTTATAACTTAAAATATTTTTAAATACCTTATTATTATTTAAAATGATTTTTAATATAATAAAATCATTTTTAATTTATTCATTTAATTCATTTATTAAATAACTTAATCATCATTAATATTAAATTATTAATGAAATTTATCACTAAATATTAAAAGTCATTAAAATAACTTAAAATATTTTTCTTATACCATAATATATTTTTAAATGATTTTTCATGTATTAAAATTATTTTTAAATAATTTATTTAATACTATAATTAAATAAATTAAATACTTTTAATATTCCAAAAATATTAAATAATTATGAAATTTATTCAAAATAATTAAAAAAACTAATTTTCGACCTTAACATAATTTTTAATAATTTATTATGTATTTTCTATAATTAAAACTAATTTTTCTATTTATTTAATTAAAATAATTAATTTAATAAATAAACTGTCATTAAAGGTACATTAAAGTACAAAGCGTCGCTAATGGTGTTTCTTCACCAAACCCGTAACACATGTCGTGAGCAGAGTGACCAGCTTTGACCATACTTAATTATATGATCCAATCTATTTTTGGGCTTGAAATTATGTTAGACTTGTAGTACAGATGTAGCACTACAACCACAAATAAATAGTATAGTTATAACATTCAACAACAGTAAGATATGATCAATCAAAAACCTTGTCAGACATGTTCTTCATTTCTGGGTTACCCAGAAATCCCAAAAATGAAGAACAGTCATAGGTGCCACTTTCCAGCCTCCACTACATGCTAATCGTGTAATATTTTTGTGATATAACAACTTCAATGTCTAGCCAACATGTAGGACTACCGATCTAATACATAACATAAACAAAACATCAACATAATCAACAGTTACAAGCTGGTCAATGCTTGTCAAAAACGTAATTCATAGAGTTTTATGGAAATTTTCAGAAAGTGCATCCATGATCAAATCGTGTAGTTTGACCAATCATTACAACCATATTATGTGTTGTTTCAGAGATTTAAAAGCATGTATCTAGAGTCCAGATAACCATCTACAAGTTGGATATATCAACAATATCAAAACACTTACAAACTGACAGATCTAAACGATGCAAAACTTGTCAGACACAAAGAATGCTTTCTGGGTTACCCAGATTTATACTTTCGATCATGGTCGGTCAACCGACTTTGAATCGAGTATAACTTGAAGTCTATACATTAAAATACTTGTGATACCACCTTCGGATCAAAGAGCATATAACGATTACACATTTAAACTTTTAAACAACAAAAATAATAAGCATGAAATAATCTATGGGCTCTGACATTTGTTGTCAGACAACCCATAAAAAAATTTCCAAATTTTTCAAAAACATGATTTTGAGCATATTAATGTTATAGATCTAGCATGAGCCAACCCAGATCACTTAAATAGACTACAAACAACATGTTTTAACATAAAAACACAACATTTAATATAAGATTAAAAATCGATTTCTAGATTAGGGTTTACCTCTTTATGATCCAATTTTGATTTCTATACTTCTGATTTGATGTTGGTGTCGTGGGGCTTAATTTGTGACTGATCTAACACTATAATTTCGTGGGTTTGGTCTTGAGAGAATATGGCTATGTATTTGTGAACAAATTAGGCCAAAAATGAGCACTTTCTCTCTCTTAAATCTAGCAAATCATGTATGCAATGTATGGGATGGCTGATCATGTGATGTGTTATAGATTGTAGGCTCATAGGTAGGTCTAGGGTAGGGTGGCTGCAGATTTTGCAAGGATTTGACTAGCAATAATTTAACTAACGGGACAAAAAGGGCACTTTGGTAATTTTGCTTATAATCTCAAGGGTATTCTTATCCAAGGTGCTTAAATCTAGGGTTTAATCACTAGATTTTAAGTCTTAAAATTTCCCAAATAATTTCTAGGGTTTGAAAAATTAAAATTAAAGTGTAATAAAATTTTAATTAAAACACACTAATTTAAAATTAGGGTTTTAATAAAAATAAGGGTTTTTAAATTAGGGTTCCCAAATTAACAATTAGGGTTTCCTAATTATCATGATAATTTACTAAAACAATAATTAGGGTTTCTAATTTTAGCAAATTAGGGCTTTCAAATAATAATTAGGGTTTCTCCTAATTACAGAAATTATATAATACACAGTAAAATTCATATAACACAATTACTACACAGTCTCGAACTCATAACCGAGTTTAACAATTAGGGTTTTATAACACGATATGAGGGTTATGACATAATTTACCATATTTGACCAACCATCATCAGTCTACACATATACAGTACATATTTATAGCACTGAAAAATCAAAATATAATTAATATTATATTATTATTCTCATCCCTTGATCAAAATCCCAATTTAGGGTTTGGATTCCATATCTGATTTATCCTCCATATACAACATCAATAATTAAGTTAAAGTAATTAACTTAAATATTTTGAACACATTTATATAATAAAATATTTATTATCATAATTCTAATAGTCATTTCATACATTATTTAAATAATATAAAATCATGTTTTCATGGAAATAATTAATAAAACATTTACGCTTACAAAATTAATTACAATAAAAATATAATTTGTAATGATTAATAATTAATAATTCTTAAATTATTTTTAATTTTTAGGTACTAAATATATTTGCATTTATCATACACATTACTTGACACTTATTCATTAAAAAAAAAATTATATGCAAAATTTCTTATTTATTTATTTGAAAAATATCGGGTTATTACATTCAATCTTTGATTTAAATATCAAATTACATTATCATATTGAAATTTTAGTGAATCCTTATTGATTCCACTAATCCTTAGTTGATGATTATTGAACTCTAAATTACCTTTGATGTTAATCCAAACCAAACTTCCTTTGGTGTGGACTCTAATGGCAAAGCTGAGATGAACAACCCTGTTACGGGGGATTATATTACGCGATAGCGTTAAGATGTTGTGCACATACATGGTACTAAGGGTTGATCCCCCTAAGTACAAGAAATAAGGTCCATATAGTCTTATGACTATTAAAGGTTTGAAGTAGAAATACTTGATAACCTGGGACATAGTTCATGGTCTTGTGAACCTTAGATGTACTTTTTATTCATGTTCTAATCTTGATTCAAAAGCCGAGCTTTCTTTTGTTCAGTATCCATTGTTTACTCGCATGTTATTATTATTACTATTGTTAAACTTGTGGGCAATTGTTGCTCACTCTTGCATAATAACATTGCAGCTAAGGTTGAAAGAGTTGATGAGCCATCTACTAGTAAGGGTAAAGGCAAAGCAAGCAAGTGATGAAGACTTGTTTATTATTTGATAATGTTGATGTTAAGACTTATTATGTTGTGTTTAAGACTTATTTAAAATATGTTATGTTTCCGCATTGATGTATTAAGGTTAGATTACCTGGTATTGATTGTTAAGTTATTTTAACCCTTAATTGGGAGGATTTATATTTCAGTTTTATTGTTATCTTTATTATGGTTAGTTAGATGTTATTTATTTTGGTGAGTGAACACCAAATCTGTGAGAAATTCAAGTACCTGGATTTTGGTGAGTGAACACCAGATCTATAAAGTATAGCTTTGATCATCCATCATCCTAAGTAAGAAGAATCAAGATCAAGAGCAAGCAAGAACAAGAAAGGTAAGAACAAAACCATAGTTTTCAATTTATTCCTTTAAGTTATATAAACTTACTTTGTTAGTGGATGTTGTTGTTTATTGGAAGATCATAAAGGATCTTGGAGTAATAAGGATGTGAGTGGTTTAAACATATTAAACTACTTGTTAAATTTCAGGAAAAGTGGAATCAAAAATGGAAATATAAACCTACGCGTAAAGGAGTGAAAAATGGACTAATAGTGGACTATTATGGGATGTTTTGATGACCTTTTGAGGTAACTTATGAAGCGTAAAAATTAAGTTTTGGGGTGTCATTTCTCCAAATACTTAATTATAAATATTAAGTTATTTAATTTATTCCACTAATAAATTAAATACACTTAATTTATTATCATTAAGATAATAAAGCCAATCACTTCTAAAATTATATTTCTCTTTTTATGGTGTGACCCTCTAGGTTCAATATTAAGTTAGTAGTAGAATAAATAAATTTAGAACCATTCTAATATTATTTATAATGAATTAAACTCCTTTCATTGAAATATAAATAAATAATATTTATTCTACATCATGAGTGACACCTTATAATTAATGTATCTAGACTATCCGGATAATATGAATTAAACATTCAATCACAAAGATTATCACAAAGAATAAAAAGAACCTATTCTATGAATACTTACCGTATAATTTAATCATTCTACCATACAATGTCTCAATCAAATATAAAACATGGAATTACTGTCAAGTTTTATTTATTTGATTATATGTATTACGATTCTAAAATGCACAACTCTAGTTAATGTAAATTAGAAACTCTGTATTGACAGACAAGTAAAACTCTATTAGGGTTCCTTTATACAAGTTATGTTCAGTGAACTTATTCTCCAATAAGCACCTACATACTTGCTTTAGTGTCTCCACACAAATGATTCAATCATCCTCTTCAACATAGCAAGCATAGTATGTACTAATATATCCGGTATCAGTAACCCCACATTAGTGATCCATACGATTAGAAACATTATTTTAGTTTTGACCTATCTTGAATTTAGATCTCATTAGCATGATCATTATCATGATTCTAAAACTATTGCTCCAAAACTATTGGTTTATCACATTTATTAATTCAACTAATTAACATGGATAAAGAATGTCTTTTGTTTTAAATAAATTCTCTTATTAATAAATAAATAAGATTACAAAGTAAATGTTGATCACGTCAAATGTGATTAGCTTGATGGCATACTACTTTCAGAGTGGTGAAGTAGACAACCTAGGAGAAGTAAGGAATCAAATAACAGATGTGACACCCCCAAATTCAGACCACTCACGTCTCGAATTCAGTGTATCACGTACTACAAATCTAATGACTAAAAACATCTCATGCAACGAAAATAATAGAATAGATTATATTTGTGATGCCCCCAAATCCGGGTATCTTCCAACCCGACAGATGGTGCTACACGGTACTACCATTCACACATACATTCAATTGAAAAGCCTTAATAGAACGAATATGTCTTCTATATATTCAAAATAATATTAACATTTCCCCCAGGTTCTTTATAATCATTACATTTGTTTTTGTCATAATATCAAATATATTACAATCATTCACCCTATACTATTACATAAGTATTCTACGGGTTCGTCTTCGCCTTGCCCATATCCTTGTCAGAGCCTTCGGTTCGTTCGATCTTAGCTGCGTTCATATGGTTCATGCAAGAGTGAGCATGACTAGCTCAGCAAGTACAACAATTCCAATAAATAGCATGCTTGAGACATAGGAACCATATATCTTCAATAACTGAACAATAGTTACGAAGTATTATTGATAATTCAAAATAGCACTTCTTTTCATTCAAAACATTTTACAACGACAATATTCAGTAAAACATCAATTCTGGTCCAAGACCTTGAGCATTTCATACTTTATTTGAAAAGGACATCCCGGCACAAAGTCCGTAAGTCCGACATTTCTTACGAGCACGTCTAGGTGATCAGCCTATAGTACTCTATGTTGATCAACACTACACTCATTAAACGTATGTACGTTTAAGTTGTGGCAACCTCACGTGCCTGTCATTTGATGACAAAACATTTTTAACATACTCAGTCTTCGTTTGAAAACCATACCAATATAACTTGGTACAACATTGACCATGCTTTGATAGAAACATAATATAAGTCTAGCCGAAAGAGTTGGCTTTGACTTCATCATAAAATACTTCATGCGTAAGGATACATGAATTACAAAGCTTGTCCAGATTGAACTGAAACAAGGATTAGAATACTTGCCTTTAGCGTCTGCTAATGTTTTAATTACTTTCCACGTTAAGTCTTTAAGTCTCTACAATACATGATCGCATAACATACCAAATTTGGTCATATACAATCAAGTATGTGTACTAATATATCTTACCCTTCTTCTCAATCTAATCATGATTTGGATTTATTACTATTGGTTTTGGCATGCCGATATAGTTCACATTGTTCTTACGTTAATGTTCGATTGATTATCTTTAACCTTTAGTCATCATACATTAAGTGTCTAACAATGCCTTAACACTGTTATAATTAAATCTTACTTCATTGTTAATTAACTATCCTTCTTACTATACTTGTACACCTTCTTCATTGTCCGATCCCTAAGACTAGTCTTTGCGTATGACCCGTCAACACCCTTCAACTCATATTTGCACATGCAGTTAGTTAGAACCGAGCTTGGCACTTAGCGTTGCGGCGCCACATTGAACTCTCTCTGTCACATACTGCAACATGACTCTCTGATGTATGTCGTGCCTTTGTACATGGCTGCCTTATATACACCATTATACTTCGGGTCAAGGCGCCACGACGCCAACTCTGTGCACCAGATAACTTTGACAGATTTTTAACTTTGAGATTTCTGGGCTCGTAACTTCTTCGTTTTAAGTCCGAATTAGCTCGTTTAAGAGCCTACGGTTCACAAATTACACACTTTACACATTCATGCAATAATTTTATCTATTTGACTTTGTTTACTCAAAATTCACCTATTGTTTCATTTTTAACGAAAACGATAAACGTTCGTGAACGTTCAAAGCTCGTTTCTTCGTTCTAAGTCAGAATCCGGTCATTTTTGAGTCCGCAACTCTATAATGCCAAATATGACTTGTCTCCATCGAAAACCAATGTTTTTGAGTTCAAACACAAAATTCGACTTCCATTCCGAGAATTTCACGAATTCGACAATTATCGTCTAATCGTGTGAATTCCGGCAAAACTTTATTACTAACGATTTGTTCATCGTTCTAAATGAATTCAATTCATCCTATAGACATTTCAACTTACATATTACAACAACTTATTTTTAAGTTATGTTTTGGCTTATTCTTCACAAGTTAATAACTTAATAAATTATAATTACAAGTTTTCATTCCTTATGACTTATTATTGGTTTAAGTTCTTTAACCAACATTCTTACCTTTTTATAAATTATATTAACTTCATATGACAAGTTCATCGTAAGATCATAACTTATTTAGGCTTAACTTACTTATACATGACTTATACGGCTTAAGTCCATTGATTATCCAATCCTTATGTGTTCTTAGCATACATGTTCATTAAATCCCACTTCTCTTATCACCCTACAATAGTAGAGATGGAAGATATAAGATCATAAGATCATTTACCTTTGATGACTGGCTTTCTTCTTCTTGGAAAATCTAACAAGGAAAGTTTGACTTATTCTTGGCTTAATCTCTCTAACAATTAAGTTGCTTTATAAAGGAAAGTTGTTGGATAATTTGAACAAGCAAATAATGAAATTGTAAGCTTGCTATTTATAGACTCCTCCAAGTTAGGGCATAATAGTCTTTATGTGACGCCCCCAAAATTAAGTATACGTCACCCATCTTGGGTCGCCACTTACATGGTACATAAATTCAAATATAACTTACTAACCTAACTGTCGTGTACAATACGACATAAACTGTGAGTTTGAATACAAATATTGTCTACTAGATATTATACAAACTCAAAAGGAGTCCTCATTACAACTATTATCACACTATTTCACGTAATAGTGAGGACTACTAATGCTATCCTCTCGGACCATTACTCCGCTCCCCAGACTAAATCCCGGCTATGTTCTCATTTCAAGAGAAACGAAAGAAAGAAAGGGTGAGCTCAACTAGCCCGATGAAAAATATTATGACTAAGATAATGCGAATAAATTATCATTAGCCTTCAACAATGTTAAACCGATAAAATAATATAAAACCGCTTTTTATCTGCGGTGAATAAGCAACCCATTAAAAGAGTCAAGTAGAGAATAAAGTCTACTATCTTTTAGGTTTTAAAAGGTTTTCATCAATTTTTATCATTTGAGACTCCGCTTAATAAATAAACCGCCACATCTAATCATCCACATACCACGGTCAAGGATTTTCATCAAATTATCAATGGTCATGACTATACCGAATCACCCCGGTCATAATCATACCAAAAACTATCCATCAACGCATTACAGAGCCATCGAGGACTTTTGTCACATCATTTATATCAAGTCATGATTATACCGAATGATCCTCGGTCATAATCATACTAAGTTCATCTATGCACGTAAGCCAAAGATAACATAATATAACATGAGGATGATGACAATGACATAATAATTCAATAAAACAAGTTCAAGAATTATTTAATCCATGAATTATTAACGTCCAAATTATCAACATGATCTTTGTTTAGTAGAGTAAAATTCAAGAATGATCGGAAGAATATTTTCATGAAAAGATATCGGATGAAACGCAAATATCAAGGATATTCTACTAATTTCATGGAGTATAGAAGTCAAAGTTTTAACTAACCGGGTATAATAAAGAATGGAATAACAAAAGAAATCACCATGCATGCGGTGCTTGCATGATGCGAGTTATTCAAATGTAATAATAATAATAACGGAACCAAAGTTAGGTGAAATTCACACCGACGGATGTTCCAACAGAATAATAAAGATGGAACTGGATCCATAAAACACACGGATAGGATATTCCAATGAGAATGATAAAGACGGAACTAGGTCCGCAGGTGTAAAACACACGCATGGATGTTCAAATGTAATAATAAAAATCGAAACCGTGTCCTGTAAAACACACGAGCGGTGATGTTCCAATGTAATAATAGAAGAATGTCACCAAGTATAGGGTAAACCACAGCGTATATAGGTTATTCCAATGAATAATAAGCAATGGAATAACATAAGGATTTCACCAAGTATAGGGTATGCCATATACAAGTTATGTATAGGGTATGCCACTTTTTACAAAGTTATTCCAATGTAATAATAATGAATGGAATAACAAAAGTTCTCTTCAAGAAGAAAGAATAACACCCCTTACCGTAAAAGAACTGAATATAGAAGTAGTGAAGTAGCAGAATACTCTTCTTCTTTCTATAATTTTCTCTCTATAGCTTCTCTCTATAATTTCTCTCTCTGTAGAGTTTCAATGAATTAAGAAAAAATAATGAAGGAATGAGCTTCTATTTATAAGAAAATGGAATGCATAGTAATTAATCCATGAAACAGTCCAGTTGATTTACTTTAATCGACGGTCCATATTTAAAGAAAAATCTTTTAAATAAAATATAATATATTCTATTTATATAAAAACATTTTACTATGCAAACACTATGCAATACTATGCAAAACACTATGAAAAATACTATGCAACACTATGCATAATAAAATATAATATATTCTATTTATAGAATAACTTTAATAAAGTATTCTTTTTTATATAAAAAGATGTTTCGCTTTTATTACGTTAATAATACGAATAAAACAAAACGTCATTATCGCTATAATAATTCATATTATTAATCGGCAATAATGGAATCAAACCGAGTGACTTCTCACATAGGCATCAATAATCAATACTGTAGTGCTACTATGCAACCACACGTATTCATTGTACTTTTACTACCGAAAGTAGTTCAACAAAGATCAACCAGTAAAACTTCCGCCGTTATTTTAATAAAATATTTTTGTCGCTTTCTCAATCCGACAATAATTACATTGTAGGGTCCACCAACGATGATTGAGTAGTTGTATGCGAATATTCCCTGCTAAACCTAATATTCCCCACCAATCGAATATAATATAACCACTTGCATACTTTACAAAAATTTATAAATACTACCCACAACTATAATATTATCTTAAATTCACACCATAATATAAAAAAATTATTTCGACAAAATTTAAATCTTTATTGATAAAATCTGGGGTCTCACACTTTAGGTCATCCCACCTCCTTAAACTAACCTCCTTACTATTCATTCCTTACTTACCAAGTTTACTTGCTAACCACAACACTTATCCTATACTTGATCACCACAACTTTTACTTGGTCATCTCATAAAGTTCTTGGTCGCCAAGATTAACCCACATCAACATGGGTTGCTCCATGGATCAAGCTTAACCCATTGGATCATTATCTAGGCTTAGGTTTAATTAGTTTAGCTTATTCATTTTGGGCTTGCATTAATTAACTTTGGGCTTGCACATCGAATTCTTATTGGACTCTACCAATTTGTTAACAATCCTACAAACCCCACTTAATTGGCTAAAAGCCTTATTACATATACTATATGTATAATTCTCGTATTCTAGCTCGTATATTAAGTCATAATATATGAGATACTATCATTCCCATATACTCGTATAATACTTCGTATCATACTCGTATACACGACCTCGCATAATACATACGTATCATACGATCATTATATTAGATTCTTAACGCTTAATATTCCTAATGTTCTCGAACTAAGTTCGCATGAGAAATATTGCATTTTCCATACTTAGATTATTATTACATAATTCATCTCACCTTGATATTATAACGTTACGTATTTCTCGAAAATTCAAAAATAATTCCCGAGCGGAAATCGATGAATAGTGTTTTTCAAAAAATTTCTCGGAAAGCTTTTATTTTCATCTTGGAAATTCAAACACTTTAATTCCTTCACATAGTTAAAATACTACGACATTTCTAGGTTATAGAAAGACATTCATCTTACTAACACATAATTATAACAAATAATATTATTTTATTCATTATAACAGCATTTACAAAAGGTTCGATTTTCCGGGGCGTTACAATATTTATTTAATATAATCATTCATGCCCCAAGGTGTCGTAACTTAATTATCTCTTACATAACTTAAACATAATTAAACATAGTTTAGACATAACTAATACATAACATAATATTTCTTAATATAATCATAAAATTTCTAAATAATTATGAGCTACTCTGTAGCTTTGCCCTTGCCCTTATCAGTGCCCGAGGGTCCGCCTTGCTCTGACTTAACTAAAATGTTTTTAGGGAAAGCAAAAATGAGCAACAAGTTTGTTCAACAAGTAATATAGCAAAAAAGGTGTTCAAGATAGTTTTAAATTCTCAAGGGTGCAATAATAATGATAGTTCAAGGATAGCAAGAAGTATCAATGGTTCTCAACAATAGTCTCTAAGGACAGAAAATATCAATAAGATTCAATACTTAATCATTTTGGGATTTCAAATTTATGAATACTGAGCAGTCACTAAGGATTATAAACTTCTACTAGAATTAATAGTAATAAACTGATAATCCAACAAAAACGAGTACAACAGGTGATCAGCCTAAAGTACCCTACGTTATGCATATCGTTTAATCGTACTCAAGTGTGCACGTCAGTCTCCCGACAAATATAGTTTTCCCTTCAAAGAAGGTTGTTCATCTCAGTCAATACAAGATTTCGCACCAGTCAATTGGTTTGGATCGCTTTCAAATTATGATTAAGTCTAGTCGAATCAAAGGGCATAGACCGCTCTTTAAATGTATATAAGAACAATTATAAGTTTAATACTTGAAATCAACGTTCAAGAAATATAAATAACTCTATTCTAACTATGAAGCATTATGTCATAAGATAAGAATCATACTTTCAATTGTTTACTTGTACAACCAATAATAGTACAATCTCAAGTAATGCTCAATAAAGAGTAGGGTTCGAGTACTTGCATCAAAGAATTAAGGTTTAGATACTTGCACAATATTCAAGTCGTGTAAGTTAGAAAACTTGCATAATCATAGATTCCTTGCATAAAGTAAATGTATAGGTTAGGATACTTACCTCAAGCATAGTTTACCAAAGTATAGCTAATCAACACTTTTCGAACCCTATTATAACATAATTACGTAAAGGATATTCATTAGTTACGTACATTCAATACCCATACTTGATTTGTATACATAAGAGTCAAACTTAGTATTATATTTCCATACGTATGTCATCACGTACTTACATACTCATAGCACAAAATCATTTTATAAGACACTATGAAATCAAATAACATAGTTCGTAATCCTCTTTTAACTTAATGTCCGAAAGTTTATAAACACATATCCAATCTATGATTTTTATCATTAGCATGCTTATTGATACTTTGAATACTGTAATTAGACATGTCTTACAACAATACAATCATGCATCACATCTCAGATCACAAACAGATTAGACAGACAACATTGCAGGGTGGCACAGCTGCGCTGTCCTCTAGCCTGACCAGAGTTGAGCTTCTGTTCTTCTGGTTTTAGTCCAATCTTTAGCATACTAAGACATTAACAATTATCATGCACGCATGTTAGAGGACTTTACATACTTATATGACCACTTCAAGATCAACTTTACATGTTAGGATCTTAGTTTAGGATTTCCAAGGAATTAAAGCCAAATAGGGTCATGGAATCACAATGCCTACTAAGTTAACCATATGTCCACATAAAGAGATCTCATAATATGTACTACGCATGCTTATAAGTGTTCACTTCATTTATTCATAGCTAGCATCGTTTATCACTTTAAAACATGCTTAAACTCATGCTTGGTTAACTTTCATTACGTCTAACACATAAGAATCATGTTTAGAGACACAATGAACATAAACATGCCATCATCAATATTCAGTAGTTAACTACTCACACAAATGCAATTTAGTTTGAAAAATATTTGAGTTCGCTTTTAAAATCATTTTAAACTTGAAGAATGAAATCTAAAACATCTTTAAATCTCTTTTCATATGTACCTAGGTCATGTTTGCATACTCACAAGGTCAGAACATACTCCATGTGTTATTCATGGATGTTAGTCTCAATATGTCAAGTTTTCTTTGAAAAAGTCATTTAACTCAAAGCCTAAACAAGTTAGTCATGAACAAAGGAACTACAAATCATCAATCATGCTCATTTATGTTCAGTAGTCAGTCATATATGTATACTATCATGCTCAGAATTTGCATATTACAAGTTCTATCAAAACTCATTTTCGAAACTTTAAGTTTTTGTTTAAAACTCCTAATAAATTATGTTGGACAATTCATATCTCATAAGAAAGATTTATACCACATGTTATACTTCTTTTCATGCATGTATAGATCATAATACCAGGTTAGAAACAACATAGTACAACAGAAACCAAAATATGGTTCTGGGGACTGGCGCAGCTGCGTTGCACCCTAGTACAAACTGGGCGCATCTGCGCCCTTCTTGGACCAGAACCAGAAAGGTGCTCTGTTCTGTAGAGTATCAACCCAACTTCAATTTCTTCAGTTAAAACATGCTCAAGTCTATTATTAAAGGTTCCATACATGTATACACACTTCACAAACACTTTGGTAGCACAATTCCAAATCTAATTTGCAAGAATTTAGTAGAATTTATGTAACGAATGAGAATTTTTATGTAATTTAAAAATATTTATTGAATTAAATAAATATTTTAATTGATTTATTTATTGAGATAAATAAATATTGATAAAATTATTGTGCATTAATTTTAAAATGTGTTATAATAATTAAATTAATGGATGGTAATTTTGTGATATGAAGATTTAATTTAATGAGATAATTAAAATAAATGAATTATTAAATAATTACAATGTCGTTCTAATTTAATTTAATAATTAATTAGAGAGTTATTAGTTTAATTAATAAAATTATAATTTATAATGGAAATTATAATTATGTGACTAATGCTAATTTAAATTTATAAATTTAATTAAATTAGTTTATTGTGGGTGTGACATAAAAACTATATAATATAAGTGTTATAAAAATAAATTAAAAAGGGAAGAGTTTTTGTGTGTAGCCAAACATGGCCTTGTGGCCTTTGGCATATTGCAACTGACGTAGCTTTTGGTTTTTGTACCTGATGCATAGTGGCTATATCAGTTTGTTATGTGCGTAATATTTCCTAAGGCTAAATAACAGAGAGTGTAAAGAGGAAAAAAACACATAGTGATTAGAGAGAAATTGAGGGAGCTAGAGAGGAAAATTGAGAGTTTTGCTTTGAATTGGTCAAGAGGAAGAAGAAGGATTGTTAAAACCTTGTCACCATCTTTGCTAATCTACAACGAAGGATTAAGGGTAATAATCTATTCCTAACCTCCAAGTTTTTGATTTTGTAATTTTATTCTCTGTAATTTGGAATTTTTTGTTGGATTAGGGTTTGGATTATTGATTATATGGATATATAATCTGATAATTATCATACATAAGTAATATTTAGTGATCAAATTCATGGAATTTGGTTTGTAGAAGAAAATTAAGTTAACAGTGTTGTATATATATGAAAATGGTTCATTAAGACCAAAAATTTATGTTCAATCCTTGTTATAATTTGTAAAGTGGTTGTGAATTGTGTTAGTATGTTAAGAAATGAAAACAAAGCAACTGAAATGGCTTAATTTGGTTAAGAATTCAAGGTTTGGTGATTGAAATTACTAAATGTGTTGAAATTGAAGAAAATAGCAAAAACATGTTTTTATAATCCTCTAGAATGTGGTTGTTTGTGAGTTTTAAGTGTTAGTTGGTTAAGTGTATTTGATAGGTGGCTTTGGTAAGATTTTTAGTGTGTGAATTTGTCCATGTTATTGTAAAATTGGGATTTTTGGTTTAGAACAAAGACTGTGTTCGTGTTCTGGAAATTAATTCTGGAGTCGAGCGCGGCGCCTCGCTCTAGGCAGCAGAGTATGCGCCGCCAGCATAACCCAAGAGTAACTTGAAGCGCCACCGCCACCAAGAGTCAATCGACCCAGTAATGAATTGTTAATAGTATAGATTAGGGAATGCTAACTTACCTTAGTTTAATGATTGTAAAGGAAATTAAAAACATGTTATAAGACATAATAACATATTGTAATCACAAAGTTGAAACTATAAGTTATGAATTAATAAGTGTGAAAGTCCGTAATGTGATGTCATGAGAATTGGTGTTGTTCTACAATCAATATGTCGGGTACTGTTATATAATTAGAAGTTCAGGTTCATGGTACGTGAATGATGAGGATAATCAAATCCTAAGCTAAAGATTATAGACTTGACTAAAATGAAAAGTAAACCAATAAAGTTAATGTTAATATAACTAATTGGTATTGTGGTTCTAATGGTATATGTAGGGTATTTGGCGAACGTTTGTAGTAATTGTATAGCTTACATACGAGGCAAGTTTCCTAAACTCTAATCTTATGTTGAGCAAATTTTCTTGGTTTCATCTTTATTATGATTATGCAAGCTCTTGTATTCTAATTCTTTTACATTGAGCAAGTTTTATATTCCTAACTTGATATTGTTATGCAAGTTCTTACAACTTTTATTGAGCAAGTTCCTAAATTTTGTTTCTTGCTATTCAAAGCATAAATTGTTCAAGTTCATTGTTCCAAATGAGATTTCCTAACTCTTTAGGATGTAATACTACTTTGTACGTACAATGTCTATTCAATTGTATATTGCTAATATTCAATCTTTAACTTAGGTATCATTGTTCAATCATGTGTTATCATTATTTCGAACAGCTAATAAATCTTTATTGATTGGACTAATCCATAATTGATGAGTGTTCTAAACTTCTAGAATCATCGTTAAGCTATTCCAAACTAAACTTTCTTTAGTGCGGAAATCCTAAAGTCAAACTAAGATGAACAACCCTAATATAGGGGATTATGTACGCGTTAGCGTTTAAATGTTTGTGCACAATACATGGTACGAAGGGTTGATCGTCCTAAGTACGAAAGTAAAGGTATGTATAGTCTAATGACTGTTAAAGGTGTAAGTAGACATACTTAATAACCTTGGGACATAGTTCATGATCTTAAAGACCCTCAGATATAAACCTCGAACTTGTTTACTAATCTTGACTCGAAGAATAAGTTCTTAATTACTCAGTATTCAGTGCTTACTCTTATGTTACTACTATTATCATTCTTTATATCAGTGAGCAATTGTTTGCTCACTCTTGCATTTAACACTGCATCTAAAGTTGAGAGAATTGATGAGCCGTCTTCTAGCAAAGGCAAGGGCAAGATGTCCAAATGATGAAGACCTGTTTAATTTTATTTACTTAACTTATGTTATGAGACTTAAATTATTTTGTGATGTATTCCGCAGACTCATGTAATAGTTTAAGGTTAGATTACTTGGGATTTGATTTACGTTAATGTAACCCTATAAAGGGATGGGTTATTATTTAAGCTATTTAATTTACATAATTATCCTGGATTATGGGTAGTTAGAAGTAATTATTTTAGATAGTGAGCACCAAATCCCATGGGAATGAAGTACCCGGATTTGGGGGTGTCACGGGTTGGTGTCAAAGCTTTAGATTATGAACCTTAGGTGGGAAAAACCTTAGGAAGTACCCTTTAAAAAGATAGAAAATATAGTTGTATTAAACTCTTATCGAGTTCTAAGGAATGAATTAAGGAATTTATTGAAGATAAAACAAAACAATAAAAGACTTTATGTTCTATGTGTTAATAACTTATGTGCTCGCGAGTATCGAAGAATGTCACATAATAAGTAAAACTTAAAAGTATTTTGTCGTCGGGATGTCTAACGTTTAAGGATCCAGTCAAGCTAGGGAAGAGATACCTCAGGTACCTAGAGACGAGGAGCCTCGAGATGTCCATGTTGTTCGGAAGCAGTTGATCCAGAGGGAGCCTTCTCTGTTGGTTTCTGAGGGGGGATAGGAGAATGAGTCTATGTCTGATCCTAAGGAGGAGGATACTGAGGAGATAGAGGTGGAGGATGCGGAAGAGGATCCTGTGGAGTTTCCACCAAACTCCATATCAGCTGAGATGTATGATGCGCTGTATGACCAAAATATAGAATTACAGGATAAGATTGAGGAGCTGAAGGAGTTGGCTGACATGCGTTAGGCTACCATAAAGTAGAAGGATGTGGAGATTCAGGAACTCGGTAACACGGAATGGAACCTAGTTCACACAGAGGGTCACCAAGAGGAGCTGTTGGCTGAGAATGAGAAGATGAAGACTGAAGTAGAAAAGCTAAAAGATGATTTGAAGGAGGAGTCAGCTAAGCGTGAAGATCGTGCTGATGCCAAGGTTCAAATGAAGAAGGCTAAGATAAATGAAATGGATTATGCCTTTCATTCTGCGATTGATAAGGCCCGGGATTGAGTCTTTTATTACCCATCTCAATTTGAAGACTTTCTATGGTACATGATGGATCGTAGGACGGCGTATCGTATTATGGAAGAAGAGCATAGAGAATCCTCTCGATGTCTTAACATGCCAAGATAAGAATAATAATAATAATATGTGATTAAATGTGTGATTAAATAAATTGTAAATCCCTTATTTAGAGATAAATAAAGGCGTAATATGAGTATGATATCCTGAAACTTTTCAAGTTCAGGAAAGTTGATGTAGATAGCAAAGATGTTATCCTTATTATGTTTTAAAACATTATGATTGAATTAAATGTCGAAGTTTATTGAAATGTTATCTTATAATGTTTAAGTTAAACTTTAAATATTTAAGAAATTGAGTAATGAACTAATAAGCATATATTATAAACAGAAGATGCCTCCTATAAGAAGATAACCACGCCAACAACCACCTCCTGAGGGTTCTACTAACAATAACAATAATGAGGCTAACGCTAACCCAGTTCAGCAGTTGGTGACTTTGTTAACAGGAGCACTTTTGAATTAACCGCAAGCTCAAGTTACGACTTTGAAGGACTTCAAAGCGGTTGGACCACCGGAGTTTCAAGGGTCTATGAATCCAGTTGAAGCCCAAACCTGGATCATGGAAATGGATAAGGTTTTCGATGTTTCTAGAGTCAATGATGATTAGAAAATCACTTTTGTGATTTTTATGTTGAAGTCTGAAGCTAGCTATTGGTGGTAGGAGAATAAGGTTCGTGGGGGATAGGGAGTAATAGTGTGGGATAGGTTTAAAGAAATGTTTTTCGAGATGTATTTCCCAAAGAGTTCTCGGAACCAGATGGAAGTTCAATTCTTAGAATTGAGGCAGGGAACCATGAATGTGCCGGAGTATGTTGTAAAGTTTAATGAGCTAGCAAGGTTTGCTCCATACCAAGTCAATATCGATGAGCATAAGGTGAGAAGGTTCAAACAAGGGTTGAAGCCCTGGTTGTATAGCAAGGTTTCAATGTTTCAGCTAAATACATTTGCGGCAGTATTGGAAAAGGCAATTATCACGGAAGATGGAAGTGATGCCTTAACCAAATATAATCAACAACAGAAGAAGAGAGAATGAGAATGAAAACACGGCTGGTGGAAGCAACAACGGAAGTAACAACCAGAAAAGGAAATGGAATGAAAATTCAAATACGGGAGAACAGCAAGGAAGTTAACAAAAGAAGAAGTTTGAAGCTTGTGCTACTTGCGGGAAGAACCACACAAGGGTGTGTTTGAAGGGTAAACGAGTGTGTTTCAATTGTGGCCAGGAGGGTCACATTGCAAAAAAATTGTTTAAGTCCGAAGAAGGGAGGAGCCTGTTTCACTTGTGGGTCAAAGGATCATATGGCTCGTGATTGCCCTAAGAAGACAGCGGGAGGAGAAAGTGGAGGTAAGGAAAGCAACAGTGGTGGTACGCTAACTATCATCGGGCTAGTGCAATCAAACCGACCTACTGCCGGAACTTTTAATATGACCGTGCAAGATGTTGTGCAGTCAAAGGATGTGGTGTCTGGTATCATTCTGATCAATGGTATTAATGCTTATGTGTTATTTGATTCGGGTGCTGTAACGCCCGAGAAAATCGGATTTTTATGACAATTAAATTTTTATTTGATTATGTGAATTAAATGAATTTAATTGATTTATTATGTGAGTAAGTTATGTGAAGGTTGTTCTATGACCTAGAATGTGCTAAGGTGGTTAGTATGCGAAATTCACAAAGTGTGAATTTTGGCTTGAGAGAGTGCAGTTTCTAGGACATATTATTGACACCTGTATTATCTTTACCAGACGATACAAGGAATTTTATAGTGTATAGTGATGCTTCGCATAAAGGACTGGGTTGCGTGCTCATGCAGCATGGCAAAGTCATTGCGTATGTGTCACGTCAATTGAAAGATTATGAGAAGGTCTATCCTACTCATAATCTGGAATTGGCAGCTGTTGTTTTTGCCTTGACGATATGGAGGCATTATCTATATGGTGAGAAGTGTGAAATATACACGGACCACAAAAGTCTGAAATATATCTTCACACAGAAGGAGTTGAACATGAGACAGAGAAGATGGTTAGAGCTGATGAAAGATTATGACTGTGATATTTTGTATCATCCGGGGAAAGCAAATGTAGTAGCCGATACGCTAAGTAAGAAGGGTAGAGAGAAACTATCAATGTTAACAACTCATAATGAGTTGGTAACCGTGATGGAAAGAATGGAGCTAGAAGTTAAGTTACCGGAGGAAGCGGTGGAAATGTTATTTTCCATGGAAACCCAACCGACCATAGTGGAACGGGTCAGGGGAGTACAATCGGGCAACGAGGAATGCAAGCAGATGAAGAAGAGGGTAGAAGATGAAGAGAAGACTATGTCTAACCTCGATAAGGAGGGATTACTTCGTTTTGAATGAAGAATTTGGGTTCCGAATGATCCCGAATTAAAAGAGGAGATAATGATTAAGGCTCATAGTTCGAGGTACTCGATACATCCCGGTAGTACAAAAATTTATCAAGACCTTCGTCAGAACTTTTGCTGGCCGAACATGAAGAGGGAGATAGCAGAATATGTTAGTAGGTGCTTAACTTGTCAAAAAGTTAAGGTTGAACACCAACGACCAAGTGGGTTGTTGCAACCGTTAGAAATTCTAGAGTGGAAGTGGGAGCATATCAAAATGGACTTTGTGGTGGGACTTCCATCAAAAAGAGAAGGATACGATGTTATTTGGGTGATAGTGGATCGATTGACGAAATCAGCTCATTTTCTACCAATAGGAGTTAGGTATAACCTAGATCAGTTAGCTAAGCTGTATGTCAAGGAATTTATTTCCAGATATGGAGTACCTGTTTCGATTGTGTCAGATCGTGATCCATGACTCACATCGAACTTTTGGAGGAGTTTGCAAGAGCAAATGGGAACGCAGTTAAGATTGAGTACGGCATATCATCCTCAAACAGATGGTCAGAGTAAACGGACAATTCAAACGCTTGAAGATATGTTAAGATCTTGCGTTATGGATTTCAAAGGGAGTTGGGACGAATATCTATCGTTGGTGGAATTTTCGTACAATAATAGTTTTCAGGCTAGTATTGGCATACCGCCTTACGAAGCGTTGTATGGAAGAAAGTGCCAAACTCCATTGTGTTGGGATGAGGTGGGTGAACGTCGGATGTTGGGACCTGAGATGGTACAGCAAACGGCGGACATGGTGAAGTTAATACGTGCTCGATTAGTTCCTGCTCAAGATAGGTAGAAGAAGTATGCGGATCCTCACAAAGAAAAGAGAGAATTCAATGTAGGATCTTTTGTTTTTCTAAAAGTATCGCCTTAGAAGGGGAAGATACATTTTGGAAAGAAAGGGAAGTTAAGTCCAAGGTTTGTAGGACCTTTTGAGATTTTAAGAAGAGTAGGAGAGGTGGCTTATGAAGTAGCCTTACCTCCATGAATGAAACGCATTCATAATGTGTTTCATGTGTCTGTGTTGCGTCCTTATAAATCGGACTATAAACACGTAATAGAGTATGAATCTATCCAGATAGAGAAAGATTTGTCCTATGAGGAACTTCCAATTCAAATTATTGATAGGAAGGAACAAGTTTTAAGAAATAAGGTCATACCTTCAGTGAAGGTGTGTTGGAGAAACCACAATGCTGAAGAAGCAACGTGGGAGCTCGAGAGTAAAATGAAGGAAGATTTTCCTCATTTGTTCATGTAATTATAAGCTAAGATTCTGGGGACAGAATCCTTATAAGGGGGAGAGAATGTAACGCCCGAGAAAATCGGATTTTTATGACAATTAAATTTTTATTTGATTATGTGAATTAACTGAATTTAATGGATTTATTATGTGAGTAAGTTATGTGAAGGTCGTTCTATGACCTATAATGTGCTAAGGTGGTTAGTAATTTGGCTATGTGCTAGAATTAATTGTATAGAATTTCCAAGATGGAAATAAATATTTTTCGAGAAATCTCCGTAAAAACACTATTCATCCGTTTCTGTTCGGGGAATTATGTTGAAATTCTGAGAAACGCATAATGATATGATATCAAGATAAGATGAAATATCTGATAATATTTCATTTATGGCAAATGGAGTTTTCGCCTGCAGACTTAAAACCTAAGGGTTGAGTATATTGATTTCCGAGAAGGAAATGAAATGTGTAGAAGAATTTCGTTATTGTTAGAGCTTGTGTTATACAAGTATGGTACTATTTAGTATCTATGTATAAAACGATGAGCAAATACGACGTATAATACGATTATCGTACGAGTATTATACGGAGAGAATACTTGAATTGTACGTATAGAATACGATTCGTATTATAGAATTAAGTTAAGACTTAATGTAAAATCATTTGGGTTGGATTATAATTAGTCCAATTATTTGAATGAGCAAGCCCAAGGGGATTAATGGGTTAAGCCCAAGTTAAAGCCCAAGGTTAAATTAGTTAAGCCCAATTCATGAAAACTGAACCGTAGGTCGAACCCGTGGGTCGAACCGGTGGGTCACCTAATGGGTAAAACCCATGGGGCAGCCCATGGGGATGACCCATGGGCAAGGGTGGGTCGGCCCCCTTGGTGTGCAAGCCAAGATTAATGCTTGGTCACCAAGCATTTTACTTGGTGACCAAGTGTGAATAGTAAGGAGGTGGGGAGTGTAATGTCTATATTGCCCTCCATTCTATTTTCTATAAATAAGAAGCTAGGTTTGGCCATTTGATGTTTTTCTAAGACTTAACCTAGATTAATTGAGAGAGAAAGAGAGCTAGACTTAAACCATTCTTCTACCTTGAAGCTTTTTCATTAGAAGTTTATCAAGAACACCAAGAGTTCTTAAGGTATATTCCTTATCTTTCATTTCCATCTCTTTTGATTTTCTTTTATCGTGGAGAATCATAAAATGGGTGGTATATGTCTTGTATAGTGGAATAAAGATAACTTACCATAGATTCAATCTCTATAAGTCATGAGATCATAAGAATCATGAGGTTTGATATTGTTTCAAACCATGAAAATATTGAATGTTGAGATCGATTGTTGATAAATGATTGAACTCCATCAATACGTTAATATATGCATCTTGCTTGATTAGGATGTAGATATGAAATCCATGGAGTATTCCATGTGATTTGGCCTAGAGAACATTAATAACGAAGTTATGGCGAATTTCACGAAAATAGACGTTAAACGTCGAAAACATTAAAATTCCGTATTGGAGGTCGAAAGTTACCGTGAGACTTGAAAACGTTGTTTTCTAATGTCAACACGTGAGATAGGATAATTAAGAGTTGTGGGTTCAAGAATCGTAGAATTCTGACTTAAAACGAAGAAAACGAGCATTGAACGCTCATTAACGTTTACGAACGCTTAGAAAATGAACTCAATAGTGAATTTTGAGTTATCGAATTCGAAAGTGTTGAATTCTTATATGAACGCGTAGATTATGTCATTTATGACATGTAGGCTTTTGAACGGACCAAATCGGGCTTATAACGAAGAAGTTATGGCCCCGAGAATTTCACAAAATTTTTCAAGTGTTGAAGTTTTACGATGCGAGGTCCGCAGCCGCTTGCGGCTTAAACATAGTGTTAAATGCTTGTGCCTAACTGCCTACACGGCATATGTAAAGTTGGGTATCTTGCTAAATGGCACCGCAACACACCATTAGTTAGTATAAAGTCTTATACTTGTGCAAGTGCCGAGACCTAAAACTAGACATCGCTAGCTGGCGTACATGACCTTGATCTAGATACTAAGAAGCCCACGTCATGGCGTGAAAGTGCATGGGCTTTTGATGAGATAACTTAGGTTTTGAACTTAGATTGTTCAAAGACCTAAAGGAGTAATGTTTGTACACTTCATAAGTGTATTAAAACTATTCCTATACTACCTATACTAAGTTATATGGTATTCAACTTAGGAATTGAATGCATGTTAGTAAGTTATGAATGATGAACAAGAAATGTTATCGATGAACCCTAATTGGTAAACAATGTTGGTACTTTATCAAAAATGTTTGAGTCTGGTTGATAACGTCAGTTGGTTAATAAGCCGGGATGAAGGGTAATAAGTCGAGCTGACTTTATTATTAATATTAAGTTAACTAAGACATAGAAGAGAAAGAAGTTGGTAAGAACAATGTGAACATTTGTTTGATAGCTAATTACAGTGTGCCATGTGAATATATCATGTAGATTACGTAAAAAGCGTAGTCGATCGATTAAGTTATTTGAAGACGCCTGAAGGCAAGTTTTCTTAACCCTTGTCGAACTTTCATGTTAGTCAAGTTATATGTGATTCATTATCTTGAATTGCATGGTGGTTTTTAAAGAAAGGGTCGATGCAGTTTAATTAAATTATAGACTACTCGTAGTATATAGATTGATTGATATATATATATATATATCTTTATATATAGAAATGTTAACGTTATCCTATGCCAAGTAATTGAGTACGGATGTGAAGGTAAGGTTTGTCATGAACAAACAAAAGTATTTTTCATCGATTATTCATGGGCACGAAGTTTGCCAAATATTAAACGTAAATACGTTTAATGAATGAGTGTTGATCAACATAGAGTACTATAAATTGATCACCTAGAAGTGCTCGTAAGTAATGCGGATGTCATACTGACCTTAGTGTTGTGATATCCTTTTCAAGTATGAAAACGAAGTTCTTGTTCATGGTCTATCGGGGATTTCGAATTCCTAATCTACTCTATACTTTGGGAATTGATGATATAAAATGTTAAAGTATTATTGTTTAATAATGCTTCATAACTATTTGTTCAGTTATGTAGGAATTGTCATATAATTCACGAATGTGGTATTACTGTTATCCTTTGTTAAAACTTATTGAGCTTGTTATTCTCATTTCTTGAGTGAATTATATGATTGCAGTTAGGATGAACGTACTGAGAATGCTAAGAGAGATAAGGGCAAGGCTAAGATGGATGCCTAGCCATCGTGTAATAGATTAGTATGTTTGTATGTATTATACATTATGAACAACGACTGATGTAATCGGTTTATGAACCTAGGGGGGTATATACTTTGATTGTAATAAGAAGATAGTAAGTACCTTCATTTTGTTGTATTTCAATGGAATGATTGTATGGATATTAGTATAGTGGAGCACCATATGTTGGGTTGGAAGATACCCAAATTTGGGGGCATCACAGGTTGGTATCAAAGCTTTAGGTTATAAAACTTAAGGGGGGAAGAACCTTAGGCTAATAACCTCGTAAGGAAGGTAAAGTCCGAAGAATGAAATTCAAGTCCATTGAATTATTAAGGTATTGAGATAACTCAGTATCGAAAGATTTAAAAGATGAAAAGTAACCTTAAATAAATTAAATGTGATTTGTGCTTATACTATTGTGTATTATGTACTAGTCAACTTGTTATGTGCTATTGTAAATGTCGATCGATAGCATGATGTATAGAAACATTCATGTTGTGAGTGAAGAGTCAGTGAACCAAGTTGAAATTATACCAATGCCAGTAGCGGAGGTACCGTTAGTTGTACTTGAGGACTCAGACATTGAGGAGTATATCTCTGAGGAGGAATACTCTGAGGAGACGATGGGGTTAGCATCATATCTTAATGAGATGCTTGACGTGGAGGAGGAGATGGAGGTAACATCGATTAATACGGTGGTACCTACTCAGGAGCCAACACCTCCGGATGCAATGAGATCATTGTATCTGACTGTGTTGGATAGGAATGTGCATTTGTGCACTGTAGTGCAGACACAGAACGAGGAAATAACCACCCTAAATGAGGCGAAGGAATCTGCAGAGGCGGATTTTGAGTCAGAGCACGACGAGAAAGTGTTTATGACAAATAAGGCACGTGACTATAAGGAAGAGGCTGTAGAGCTTCGAAAGAAACTGGTTGAGAAAGACCAAAAAATAGCTAGGATGTCATACATCCATGAATGTGCCCATGAGGATTTCAAGCTGAAAATTGCTTGTTATTCTATTGAGTCAGGGCAGACTCGACATACCATTAGTCGAGATATTGTGTCGATATTGGCAAATTAGAAATATGAGAATGTCATTCGACAGTGTTAGTAGATCGTTAGATCTTTTGGGTATATGGTAGTGACGTAAAACCCTCTTTTGTATAATTAAAGGGTAGTCTTTTTGTAAATCCCAATTTTTATTAAGGCAATCGCGGGATAGTATGTAATAGCTTTTCGGCTAAAGAAACATGATGTAAATAGTTTTGACTATGAAAGCATATTAATATAATGAAATTTTTATTTAATGTGCTTGTTGTGGTATGAGTGGTTGTTGTTGTTTGAGAATGATAACCAAGTAGTTAAATAGATAATAACGAAACTTTATTTATTTAATCGAAATTATGCCGCCAAGAAGGAGACAACGTAACAAGGCCGAATCTCATAATGAGAATCGGGGTCCTAATAACCTATCTGAGAGTTCGTTAATTTATTAACTTGGTGCATTTAACCAAGTGGGGAGGGATTCACTGTAGCTCCTAGGGTAGCAAGAACAACTACCTTCAAGGAATTTAAGAGTATGGGTCCTCTTGAGTTTCGAGGAACGACGGACCCACTAGAAACCCAGACATGGGTAAAAGAAATTGAAAAGGCGTTTGTGATAACAAACATAGGTGAGGTGTAGAAGACTTTTTTTGCGACTTACATGATGAAGGGGGAAGCCAACTACTGGTGGGAGGCTCACCAGGGTGGGGCTAAAACCGAAGCTGTTACATGGGAACAGTTTAAGAAGGTCTTCTTCGAGAACTATTTCCCTACTAGCATGCGCAGGTAGGATGGAGATTAAGTTCTTAGAACTTAAGCGAGGGATATGATGAGTTCCCGATGTCTTTGTTAAGTTCAATGAATTAGCGAGGTTTGCTCCACACCAGGTGGATACGGAGGAGAGGAAGGCGCGCAGGTTTGAACAGGGCTTAAAACCCTGGCTCTATAGTAGAATATCGGTTTTTCAGAGTGCTTCCTACGGGACCATTCTGGAAAAGGCGATAATAGCATAAGGTGGTGGCGAGGCATTGTCTCAGTACCACAAAGAGCAAAAGAACAAGAGTAAGTTAGAGGGAGTGAGTAAGGCTGAAGTTGCCAGTGGAGGCGGCAACTTGCCTAAAAGAAAGAGTTTTAACCTTGGGAATATTGGGGTAAAGCAGGGAGATCCCAAGCGAAGGACGGAAGCATATAAGACATGCGGAAAGACTCACATGGGAGTTTGCTTAAAGGGGAAATCAGTGTGTTACAACTGTGGGCAGGAGGGGCATTTGTCACCCAACTGTCCTAACCCTAAGAAGAACCAGGGATGTTTTGTCTGTGGGTCATTAGACCATATGGCAAGAAATTGCCCGAAGAAGGGTTTATAGGAAATAAGGGTTACGGTAGTGGTAAATTAGCCATTCTTGGACCAACACCATCGATGGGTAGACCCTCAGCTCGTACGTTTAATATGACCGTCCAAGATGTGGTTGCATCAACGGATGTGGTAGCGGTATCATTCCGATCAATAAGATAAATGCTTTTTTTCTATTTTGGACTCGGGTCTACTTGTTCTTTTATAGCATGTGAATTTGCTAAGCGATTAGGTTTAATCCCTGAAAAGTTACCAATACCTTTAGACGTTAAGGTAGCCAACGAAGAGATAATTCCCATTGAACATATTCATAAGGATTATTAAGTAGAAATTAGAGGGAATAAGTTATCGGTAGATTTGGTACCGATAAGTTTAAAAGAATTCAATGTAATTCTTGGTATGGATTCGTTGGTTAACCATAAGGCAATAATAGATTGCCATAGGAAAAGTGTAAACCTTCGGCTTTCTAAGAAAACCAAGGTGGTGTTCTTCGGTAGTAAATCATCGAGACGCTCTTATTGTCTATCGATGACACAAGCTAGGAAGATGATGAGAAAAGGGTGTGTAGGTTATTTGTGCCATGTTGTGGATACCCAAAGAGTGGGAACATCCTTGGACCAGATACCTATAGTACAAGAGTTTGTAGATGTATTTTTGGAGGAGTTATCGGGTATTCCACCGGACAGGGAAATTAAGTTTGTAATTGATCTGTTACCAAGAATGGCACCAGTTTCAAGGGCACCATATCGGATGGCGCCAGTTGAGATGAAGGAGTTAATGGTTCAGTTGCAAGAACTATTAGATAAAAAGTACATTCAACCGAGTGTGTCTCCTTGGGGAGCACCAGTGTTGTTTGTCAAGAAAAAGGATGGGTCGTTAAGACTTTGTATCGACTATTGAGAGTTGAACAAGTTAACGATTAAGAATAAATACCCATTCCCTAGGATAGATGATCTATTTGATCAGTTCAAAGGGGCAAAGTATTTTTCTAAAATAAAATTTGTGCACGGGGTATCATCAGTTAAAGGTGAGGAAGGAGGATGTACCTAAGACGGCGTTCAGAACTCGTTATGGTCATTACGAGTTTTTGGTAATGTCGTTTGGGTTGACTAATGCACCAGCCGCATTTATGGATATGATGAACAGAGTGTTCAAACAGTATTTGGACAAGTTCTTCGTAGTGTTCATTGATGATATTCTAGTCTATTCTAAGAAGTCAAAAGATCATGCAGAATATTTAAGGATAGTGTTGGAAACACTAAGGAAGGAGAAGTTGTATACGAAATTCACAAAGTGTGAATTTTGGCTTGAGAGAGTGCAGTTTCTAGGACATGTTATTGATAAAGATGGCATTTTCGTGGATCTAGCAAAAGTAGAAGCAGTTAATGAATGGGAGCAACCGAAAATGCCAACCGAGGCTCGGAGTTTTCTAGGGTTGGCGGGATACTATAGAAGGTTTATTCCGGACTTTTCTAAAATAGCTACTCCGTTGACAAATCTGACAAGAAATTCGGTGAAGTATGTATGGACTGAAAAATGTGAGAACAGTTTTCAGGAGCTGAAAAAGAGGTTAAGTGAGGCACCTGTATTATCTTTACCAGACGATACAGGGAATTTTATAGTGTATAGTGATGCTTCGCATAAAGGACTGGGTTGCGTGCTCATGCAGCATGGCAAAGTCATTGTGTATGTGTCACGTCAATTAAAAGATTATGAGAAGGTCTATCCTACTCATAATCTGGAATTGGCAGCTGTAGTTTTTGCCTTGAAGATATGGAGGCATTATCTTTATGGTGAGAAGTGTGAAATATACACGGACCACAAAAGTCTGAAATATATCTTCACACAGAAGGAGTTGAACATGAGACAGAGAAGATGGTTAGAGCTGAAGAAAGATTATGACTGTGATATTTTGTATCATCCGGGGAAAGCAAATGTAGTAGCCGATACGCTAAGTAAGAAGGGTAGAGAGAAACTATCAATGTTAACAGCTCATAATGAGTTGGTAACCGTGATGGAAAGAATGGAGCTAAAAGTTAAGTTACCGGAGGAAGCGGTGGAAATGTTATTTTCCATGGAAACCCAACCGACCATAGTGGAACAGGTCAGGGGAGTACAATCGGGCAACGAGGAATGCAAGCAGATGAAGAAGAGGGTAGAAGATGAAGAGAAGACTATGTATAACCTCGATAAGGAGGGATTACTTCGTTTTGAAGGAAGAATTTGGGTTCCGAATGATCCCGAATTAAAAGAGGAGATAATGATTGAGGCTCATAGTTCGAGGTACTCGATACATCCCGGTAGTACGAAAATTTATCAAGACCTTGATCGTAACTTTTGGTTGGTAGAAACATGAAGAGGAGATATGTAAAAATATGTTAGTAGGTGCTTAACTTGTCAAAAAGTTAAGGCTGAACACCAATGACCGAGTGGGTTGTTGCAACCGTTAGAAATTCTAGAGTGGAAGTGGGAGCATATCTAAATGGACTTTGTGTGGGACTTCCAACAACAAGAGAAGGATACGATGCTATTTGGGTGATAGTGGATCGATTGACGAAATCGGCTCATTTTCTACCAATAGGAGTTAGGTATAACCTAGATCAGTTAGCTAAGCTGTATGTCAAGGAAATTATTTCCAGACATGGAGTACCTGTTTCGATTGTGTCAGATCGTGATCCACGATTCACATCTAACTTTTGGAGGAGTTTGCAAGAGCAAATGGGAAGCGATGATTAAGATTGAGTATGGCGTATCATCCTCAGACGGATGGTCAGAGTGAACGAACAATTCAAACGCTTGAAGATATGTTAAGATCTTGCATTATGGATTTCAAAGGGAGTTGGGACGAATATCTACCGTTGGTGGAATTTTCGTACAATAATAGTTTTCAGGCTAGTATAGGTATGCCGCCTTACGAAGCGTTGTATGGAAGATAGTGCCAAACTCCATTGTGTTGGGATGAGGTGGGTGAACGTCGGATGTTGGGACCTGAGATGGTACAAAAAACGGCGGACATGGTGAAGTTAATACGTGCTCGATTAGTTGCTGCTCAAGATAGGCAGAAGAAGTATGCGGATCCTCACAGAGAAAAGAGAGAATTCGATGTAGGATCTTTTGTTTTTTTGAAAGTATCGCCTTAGAAGGGGAAGATACATTTTGGAAAGAAAGGGAAGTTAAGTCCAAGGTTTGTAGGACCTTTTGAGATTTTAAGAAGAGTAGGAGAGGTGGCTTATGAAGTAGCCTTACCTCCAGGAATGGAACGCATTCATAATGTGTTTCATGTGTCTGTGTTGTGTCCTTATAAATCAGACTATAAACACGTAATAGAGTATGAATCTATCCAGATAGAGAAAGATTTGTCCTATGAGGAACTTCCAATTCAAATTATTGATAGGAAGGAACAAGTTTTAAGAAATAAGGTCATACGTTCAGTGAAGGTGTTATGGATAAACCACAATGCTGAAGAAGCAACGTGGGAGCTCGAGAGTAAAATGAAGGAAGATTTTCCTCATTTGTTCATGTAATTATAAGCTAAGATTACGGGGATAGAATCCTTATAAGGGGAGAGAATGTAACGCGAGAAAAATCGGATTTTTATGACAATTAAATTTTTATTTGATTATGTGAATTAACTGAATTTAATTGATTTATTATGTGAGTAAGTTATGTGAAGGTCGTTCTATGACCTATAATGTGCTAAGGTGGTTAGTAATCTGGCTATGTGCTAGAATTAATTGTTTAGAATTTCCAAGATAGAAATAAATGTTTTTCGAGAAATTTCTGTGAAAACACTATTCATCCGTTTCTGTTCGGGGAATTATGTTGAAATTCTGAGAAACGCGTAATGATCGAATATCTAGATAAGATGAAATATCTGATAATATTTTATTTATGGCAAACGGAGTTTTCGCCTGTGGACTTAAAACCTAAGGGTTGAGTATATTGATTTCCGAGAAGGAAATGAAATGTGTAGAAGAATTTTGTTATTGTTAGAGCTTGTGTTATACAAGTATGGTACTATTTAGTATCTATGTATAATACGATGAGCAAATACGACGTATAATACGATTATCGTACGAGTATTATACCAAGAGAATACGTGAATTGTACGTATAGAATACGATTCGTATTATAGAATTAAGTTAAGACTTAATGTTAATCAATTTGGGTTATGGCCGCTTAAAAATTTCAATAAAATTTTTCAACCGTCAGTTGAAGTTTTCTTATCGAGGTCCGCACCGGCGTTGACATAGTGTTAAATGTCGTGTCTTTTCGCAACGCCTTGAAATTATAAAGTTATGTCTCTTGGCGCTAAATAAATTAAATGGCCATGCCATCATTAGTATAAAGTCTCGCGCCTCAGCGTCGAGACCGGAACCTAGACACTACTAACTGGCGCCGCAGAGCCAGTCTAGTACTAAGAAGCCCACGCCGCGGCGCGAGTGCATGGCTTTTGACCGATAACTTAGGTTTTGAACTTCGATTGTTCAGAGACCTAAAGGAGTAATGTTTGTACACTTCATAAGTGTATTAAAACTATTCCTATACTACCTATACTAAGGTATATGGTATTGAACTTAGGAATTGAATGCATGTTAGTAAGTTAAGAATGATGAACAAGAAATGTTATCGATGAACCCCAATTGGCAAACAATGTTGGTACTTTATCAACAATGTTCGAGTCCGGTTAATAACGTCAATTGGTTAATAAGCTGGGATGAAGGCTAATAAGTCGAGTTGACTTTATTATTAATATTAAGTTAACTAAGACATAGAAGAGAAAGAAGTTGGTAAGAACAATGTGAACAATTGTTTGATAGCTAATTACAGTGTGCTATGTGAATATATCATGTAGATTACGTAAAGGCCGCGTCAATCGATTAAGTTATTTGAAGATCTTTGAAAGGCAAGTTTTCTTAATGCTTGTCGACTTTCATTTTAGTCAAGTTTTATGTGATTCATTGTCTTTGAATTGCACGACTGGTTTCAAAGAAAGGGTCGATGCCAGATTTAATTCGGCTAGACTACTCGTAGTATATAGATTGATTGATATTCATATCTTTCTATATAGAAATATTAACGCTATCCTATGTCAAGTAATTGGTACGCATGTGAAGGTAAGGTTTGTCTATGAACAAACAAAAGTATTTTTCATCGATTATTCTATGGGCACGCGAGTTTGCCAAATATTAAACATAAATACGTTTAATGAATGAGTGTTGATCAACATAGAGTACTATAGGCTGATCACCTAGAAGTGCTCGTAAGTAATGCGGATGTACAGCCTTAGTGTTGTGATATCCTTTTCAAGTATGAAAATAGAAAGCTATTGTTCATGGTCTATCGACCGGTTCAGAATTCCTAATCTACTCTATACTTTGGGAATTGATGATATGAAATGTTAAAGTATTATTGTTTCATAATGCTTCATATCTATTTATTCAGTTATGTAGGAATTGTCATATAATTCACGAATGTGGTATTACTGTTATCCTTTGTTAAAACTTATTGAGCTTGTTATTCTCATTTCTTGCGTGAATTATATGATTGCAGTTAAGGATGAACGTACTGAGAATGCTAAGAGAGATAAGGGCAAGGCTAAGATGGATGCCTAGCCATCGTGTAATAGATTAGTATGTTTGTATGTATTATACATTATGAACAACGAATGATGTAATCGGTTTATGAACCTGGGGAGGTATATACTTTGATTGTAATAAGAAGATAGTAATTACCTTCATTTTGTTATATTTCAATGGAATGATTGTATGGATATTATTATAGTGGAGCACCATATGTCGGGTTGGAAGATACCCGAATTTGGGGGCATCACAGGTGCTACTTATTCATTTATATCTGATGATTTTGCTAGGAATTTAGATTTACCTCAAGAAGAATTAGATATCCCTTTAAGCATAGAGATTGTGAATAGGGATGTGATTTCTGTTAGGTTTATATATAAGAATTTTTGGGTGGATATAAAGGGCCACGAGATGCTGGTAGATTTTATACCAATTAAACTTGGGGAGTTTGATGTTATACAGGGAATGGATTGGTTATTCAATAACGGGGCAATAATTGATTGTCAAAATAAATGTTTTAACCTTATGACTCCGTAAAATGTGGCGTTTTATGGCAGTAAGTCACCTCGACAAGCAAGTTGTCTGATGGTGATGCAAGCCAAGAAGTTACTGAGACAAGGATGTGTAGGATACTTAGCCTACATAGTCGATACTCAGAAGAAGAGTGCAAAGTTAGAAGAGATACTGGTCATTAGAGACTTTACAGACGTATTTCTAGATGATTTATCTGGGCTATTGCCGGATAGAGAGATTAAGTTCGTGATAAATTTAGTACCAGGGATGGCCCCGATATCTAAAGCCCCATATAGAATGGCCCCAGTAGACATGAAGGAATTGATGGTACAGTTACAAGAATTACTAGACAAGAAGTATATTCAGCCGAGCGCTTCGTCGTGGGGGGCGTCGGTGTTGTTTATTAAGAAGAAAGATGGATCAATGCGGCTCTGCATTGATTACCTAGAATTGAATAAGGTTACGATTAAAAATAAGTATCCATTACTGAGGATCGATGACTTGTTAAATCAACTGAAGGGGGCAAGATATTTCTCAAAGATAGACTTAAGAAGTGGGTATCATTAGTTGAAAGTAAGAAAGGAGGATGTACCGAAAATGGCATTCAGAACTCAGTATGGTCATTACGAGTTTCTGGTTATGTCATTTGGTTTAACCAATGCACCTGCAACGTTCATGGATTTGATGAACAGGGTGTTTAAACCATTCTTAGATAAATTTGTAGTGGTGTTTATTGATGATATATTGATGTATTCTAAAACTAAGGAGGAACATGTTGAACACTTAAGGTTGACGTTAGAGACGTTAAGGAGAGAGAAAGTGTACGCTAAATTCTTAAAGTGTGAACTTTGGTTGGAACGTGTACAGTTTCTTGGGCATGTTATTGATAAGGACGGAATCTCGGTAGATCTATCAAAAGTTGAAGCTGTAATAAACTGAGATCAGCCGAAGACATCGTCAGAAGTAAGAAGTTTCTTGGGATTGGTGGGTTACTATAGTCATTTCATTTAAGACTTTTCTAAGATGGCAACTCCGTTGACAAATTTAACTAAGAAGGCAGTTAAGTTTGTTTGGACGGAGAAGTGTGAGGAGAGTTTTCAAGAATTATAGAAGAGATTGAGTTCAACACCTGTGTTATCATTGCCAGATGATATAGGGAATTTTGTGGTGTATAGTGACACATCACATAAAGGACTAGGATGTGTGCTTATGCGTAATCTACGTAGTTATTGCGTATGCATCACGTCAATTAAAGGATTATGAGAAAGGGTATCGACTCATTATTTGGAGTTAGCTCAAGCGGTAGTGTTTGCTCTAAAGATTTGGAGGCACTATCTTTATGGAGAGAGGTGTGAGATATATATGCACCATAAAAGTCTAAAGTATATCTTTATACGTATGATTTGAATATGTGACGTAGAAGATGGTTTGGAGTTGATTAAAGATTACGATCATGAGATTCTTTATCATCCCGGAAAGGCGAATGTTGTTGACGATGCCTTAAGTAGAAAGGGATGGGAGAAATTAATAATGTTGACTGCTCAAGAAAAACTTATAGCAGAAATGGCCAAGATGGAGTTGGAAATCAAATATCTGACATAATCAGATGAAAAATTATTCCAGATAGGGAGCAGTTCAATTTTGGTGGATAAGGTGAAGAATGCACAACTCAGGATGAAAACTGTGAAAAAATAAGACGGAGAGTGTCTTAAGGTGAGGAAAACAAATTTAAAGTTGATTCGGAAGGGGTACTTCGGTTTGAAGGGAGAATTTGGGTTCCGCCAGTACCGGAAATTAAAGAGGAAATTTTGAATGAGGCTCATAACTCACGATATTCAATTCATCCCAGAAGTACGAAAATGTACCAGGATCTCAAACGTCATTTCTAGTGGTCGAATATAAAAAAGGATGTTACTGAATATGTGGCGAAATGCTTAACATGTCAGAAAGTTAAAGCTGAACATCAAAGGCCAAGCAGATTGTTGCAACAGTTAGAGATACTAGAATGGAAATGGGAGAATATCACAATGGATTTTGTGGTTGGACTTCCAAACACTCAGCAAGGTTACGATGCGATCTGGGTGATTGTCGATCGATTGATGAAGTCGGCACACTTTTTGCCAATCAAGATTAGATTTAACCTAGATCGGTTGGCAAAACTGTATGTGAAGAAAATTGTTTCAAGACACGGTGTTCCGGTGTCCATTGTATCAGATAGAGATCCACGTTTCACATCAAATTTTTGGAAACAACTACAGAAATGCATGGGAACGCAGTTGAGAATGAGCACAGCGTATCATCCTCAAACCGACGGACAAAGTGAGAGGACAATCCAGACATTGGAGGATATGCTCAGAGCATGTATTATGGATTTCAAAGGAAATTGGGATGACCATCTACCGTTGGTTGAATTTGCCTATAATAACAGTTATCACACAAGTATTGGCATGCCACCTTATGAAGCATTGTACATAAGGAAATGCAGAACTCCGTTATGCTGGGACGAAGTAGGTGAACGACAACTATTAGGTCCAGAATTGGTGTAACAAACTGTTGAGATCATCAAGGTGATTCGGGTAAGATTAACAGTTGCACAGGATATGCAGAAGAAATATGCCGATCAACAACGACAAAATCGGGAGTTTGATGTCGGTAGATTTGTTTTCTTAAAAGTGTCTCCTTGGAAAGGGAAAATCCAGTTTGGTAAAAAGGGGAAACTAAGCCCTAGGTTTATAGGACCTTTTGAAGTGCTACAACGAGATGGTGAAGTGGCGTATGAGGTAGCTCTACCTCCGGAACTAGAACATATTTATAGTATTTTCCATGTTTTGGTATTAAGACCATATAAGCTCAATTATAAACATGTTATAGAATATGAACCGTTACAGTTTGAAAAAGACTTGTCTTATGAAGAAATTCCAGTTCAAATAGTTGATAGGAAATGTTAGTTCCTAGTAGGCACAATATAGATCTAGAAGGGGGCGTTGAATAGATCCTTTTTAGTTTGAAAAACTTTTCTCATTTATTTTTTATTGCTCATGAATTAGCATATGACAAACATAAGAATCTTTTTAAGCACAATGGAATAAGTAAAAGATCCCCTTCATTGATATATTCATAATCAGATATACATTGTTCGTAGAGTTAATTCAGTAGTAAGCAGTTAAAACATACATAGCAGTTAATGTACATAAAGTAAAAGACACAAGGAATTTTAAGTGGTTCAGAGACTCAAGCTCTTAATTCACTCTTCTGCTTTCAACTAGCAGGATTTCCACTAAGGAAGGGCATCACCCTGAATCACTAAGATTCCTTTAAGGCCAGCAGCCTTGGGACTTCAGTTCACTAAGAACTCTTCAAGGCCAGCAGCCTTGGAACTTCTCTAGTTCCCTAGGAACTCTTCAAGCCCAGCAGGCTTGGAAACTTCATTTAGTCCCTCCGGACAAGGACCCCTCAGGCCCTGGCTTCTTGTTGTTATAGTTGTTGATGTAGTTGGTGCTGAGCTGCTAAGATGTCTTTAAGCTCTGAACATCTTCTATACTTATCAGCTTGGTGTGGTCCTCTTTGCATTCTGCTTTGAGTCTGAACCACATCTTCTTTGCTGCAGCTGATCTTTACTCTTTTCTGCTCATCTTCATCTGATGTCAGCTGTGCACCATCACCATCTGGATTTGTTAAGTCTCTAAGCTTTTGGTAGACTTCGTCTAGCACTTAGCAATCCCTGAACCCTTCTTGAATTTTTTGCAGACATGGTTCTGCACTTGTTCAGTTTCAGCTTTAGGTTCATAGTGATTCGTAGAGTGGCTCTCCTAATCTTCTTTGTACTCTGCCACTTTTCTGAATGTTATCTCCATGGCCTTCTCGGCTCTCAGCTTGGCTGCCATCTTTAGTGGCATTCTCATCTTTGTTGAGGGAAGCTATAGTCTGTTTGAGTCCTTCTTCAAAGCTGCTTCACTTCCACCTATGTAGTCTCACTGTCACTGAGACTTGTTCTTTTGATCTTTGGTAAAACTCGTAGAGTCAACAATAGCATTCAACAGCTCAACGATTCTGTAACATATATAGCAATCCTCAGCAACTCTTGATCTTTGAAGTTGTGTTGATTTATACTACTTTCCAATCTTCCCGTTGGAAGGTAGCCGTTGAAAACTATTCAAATTGCTTCACAGATCTCGAGTTATTTGGTGTAGACTGCAGATGTGACATGACATCTTTTTTTGACTTTCTGACACAGTAGTCTACTGTTTCACCTACCCCGTCAGATATGTTACTTTGATGTCTCGGGCAGGTCGACGACTTTATTTCCCCTTTCTGATTTCTTAATCAGAGGTTGTCCTTGCATTAATGCTCTCAATAAGCTTTTGTCCGAATGCCAGCCTTCAGATTGAACCGTTGCCATTGCTTCAATCCTCAATTGTTCGAACTCAACGATTCTGATGCACTTCTTCTTGGACCTGATCGTAGTGTCTTATTGACTGATGTTTATTGATATGCAGCGTCAGCACTACGATCTCGAAGAGTGTTCCCTTGATCTTTAGAGAAGAACAGCTCTTCCTTCTTTCGTGCAGTGCTTCAATACTTCTTTTTGCCTCGACTGCTCTCAGATACTGGTGGCTTGACTCCTTGCTCTGGCCCCTTCTGAATAACAAGACACTTCAGATTTGTGGCGTGTCCAGCTCGCTTTCTCCTTGTGATCTCCCGTTCACTTATCATCAATGGACTAACCCAATGCTTAATCACTTTAGCCTTGTTCTTCAGAGGCTGACCAGTATCTTTGTGTGAACTCCATCAGTTCCTTCTTCGTTTAGAAAACACTACGATCCTGGTTACTTCCAAGATCGTTGTCATCTTTCCACTTGACAGCTACTGCATATGCTGACTTTCCTTAGTTAGCTACTGAAGTCTTCTTATGATCATCTTGTGGAAGACTTCATCTTGAATGGCTTCACAACTCAATCTGAATGCTAATTGGGTTGATGCTTAGATCTTCTATTAGCTTACATGCCATGCGTTGAGTGCTCTCTGGCTTCCTTTAGGTGAGATGTATCTTTGCAGTACCAACCAGAGGCTTCATTCCTTTGGATATTCTAGGAGTGGTCAATTGTTGAGAATTCTTCCTTGGCTTTGTGAGCACATCTATTGAGGTCTTAGCTCTGCACTCTACGATTCAGCTTCAGCTGTACAGACACTACAACTCCAAGATCAAATCTTGACACTACGATTTCTGTCGTTGTGTTTGTTGTCTTCATCTGATCTTGGTTGACTACGATCACTACCTTTGATACGATCAGTAGACTCTACGACTCTGAGTGTAGTCTACGATTCTTGACTTGGCTTCGGCGATGCTTTCGATTCGGCTCGTGGGTAGTAGCCGTCTCTACGATTCTAAACACGACTTCCTCAAAGCAGACTACTACCCGAGGAAGCTTTACTCGACACACTACGATCCTTCCTCGCCTCTCTCGCGTCTACGAACTCCGAGATCTACTATCTTCAGATACTACGATTCTCGCCATGATAGCTCTCGAGTTATCCTCGACTCTCCCGCGGACTACGATTTACGTGCGCGCAAGATCTCGATGATCGATGCCTATCTATTACATCATACGATCAACCTAACATGCTTGATCTTTCTATGTTTATAGTCCTTGTACATCATTTCTTTTAAGGACTTTACAAAGTCTTTTTTTGCTTATGTAGGATCAACCTAACATATTTGATCAATTCATTCTAAGTCCTTGTACATATGTTTTTATAATATATCAGAAGACTTTACAGCTTTTTTTAATGCAAGTATACTTACACATTCATTCATATATATATATATATATCATAATCAAATCATATATAAATAGGAATATCATTCACATGCATATTCCTGACAATCTCCCCCTATTTGATTATGATAAAAACAATAAGTGCATATGCATGTTATGAATGAAGCTTATATATAGTGAGCAGCTGTATTTCTAAAACAGATAATTATGAATGTCATTTATAATGATGTGAAATTTAATACACTAACATACACTGACATTTTATATCCTGGATCCAGAACATACCTAACTCGTTAGAGATGTACCTCTTTGACTCTATGTATGCTTCCAGGATGTTTGTTGATCATCTATCCATCTGTTTGATTTTCTTGTACCTGCTCCCCCTGGGATGTGGACTTCATCTCTTTTGTTTGTTCCCCCTCAGATGTATGCTTCTTTCTTCTTCTTCTTCTTGCTCCCCTTAGCCTTTGTAGAACACAGTGCTCATCATCCTTTTGCTCCCCCCTCAATGATGACCCAGCTTTCTTCTTCTATCGTCTTCTTCTTGTTTCCTTCTTCTCTCTTTTTCCTTTTCTTGAATACTTCTTACTACGCCTCTTTCTATGCCTCTTTTTCTCCCCCTTTTGTCATTAATCACTGAGAGAGAGCCGCTCCATGTTGGACATAAGTCGCCCATCGATAAGAGGAGTTACCAACTTCAATCTTGAGTTCTTGTTGACTTAACTCAAGTTGCATAGAGAAAGACTGATTCATGTTGTCAATCTTGTCAAAGAGGACTTGGAGTTTCTCTTCATTGGCCTTTTGTGCTCGTAGAGCTTCTGCCTTCTGATCATTTATGGCTTTTAGATAGATGTGATCTCTCTCGTTGATTTTGAGAGATACATCAGCCATAGTGGTTCAGAGTCTATCATGAATCGAAAGTTATCTTCCTGTTGTCACAACCTCTTTGACTCTTCAAAGTGATTTGAGATATCTTCTTGATCGACCATCATCGTAATTCTTCAATAGTTCCCGCCCATAGGAATTTGGTCATTCGTTGGGCAATTCCTCTTCTTAAACACCGATTGACTCTACGATTTTCATCCTTCGATGATTTTCAAAAGTGTTGAGAATCAAAAATCGTTAAATACCAATCGTGATTGAGGATGAAGGAATGTCACCAATGTTGTGTTTGACCAAATGAAAGCTTCTCATTTTGGATTTGCATGTCATCGCGGGTAGAGTGAATCGACTCTACGATTATCTCCTTAGTCATGATCCTTCTACCTTCAGAGTCCACTCTACGATCATAAGGAATATAGTGGTTGCCAACATGTCTGTAGACTTTGTAGTGGGGCTGGTCTTTGATCATCATTGTTGCATAATTCTTCACCTTTGGAAAGTTCTGAGACACCAGTTCTAGGCTTGGAATTTCTGGAAGTACTTCTTGTGATTCATTCGAGCCTTCCACTATTCTTCTTCTGTTAATCCTAGCTGGAGAGATGATAGGATAGTTTGTTGGTTCTTCTAATTCCTGATTTGCAGAACCAGAGTCTTTCTCCAAGTCTTCACTTCTTGAGCTTGAATCTTGTTGGCTCTTTTCCTCAGATTCATCAGTGAATTCCTCTTGTTGAATTTCATTACCAGAGCCTTCTTCAGCAGCATCTTCCTTGGATTCATCCTCTTCATTACTAGTCCCATCTTCAGCACTTTCTTCTTGTGATTCAGATTCATCATCACTTAATTCAATGATTGTAGTAGAGTGATCATTTCTCTTCTTGGAGGCAAATTAAGCAAGTAATCTGTAGCTCTTCCTTCTCCTTGGGGGTTCAGCTATGGGAGTTTCAGACTCCTCTTGTTCTTCAGAATCCAAAGCTTCTGTACCATCAGATAGATTAGCTTAGTGTTCATCAACAGTAGGAGCATGTTTTTCTTTTTCAGACTCGACATCTTTTAAGTTTGTTGGAGCATTTGCAGTAGAGGATGTTGTTGTGTCAACTTGTAACCTTTCTTCATCATCAGAGTGGATGCTCTTAGAGTTAGTCATAGGGCTTGCACATTCCTTTTCTTCACCATCAAACTTGGCTCTTCCTTTCATAGATTCAACTTCTTCCTCATTGCTGGACTTGCTCTTTGAGGATTCAATCTTAGAGCTTTCATTTCCCTTCCCATCTTCAGACTTTACATTTTGTTCTTTGTTAGAAGGACTTTCTAGGGGAACTGGAACTGATTTCTTTGTACTTTTGCTTTCTTCTTGGGTGACTCTTGGAGTAGTCTGTTATTCCTTCTTCTTTTTGGGTTTTCAGTAGTTGATGTTGGTTTTTCTCCTGCTCCTTGTTTCTTCTTGTCAGTGGAGACATGGCTTGATGAAGCCTTTGCATTTTTTATATTCTTAGACTTCTTATTTGCCGGTGTGGCAGCAACTGATGTAGAGTCATCAGACTCAAAGCTTTCCACCTCCTTTGCCTTTCTCTTCTTTACAGAGACTTTTCTGCTGCTTCCAGTTTATGTTAGCCTCCTGTTTTCCTTGGGATTTTTCTTCCAGTTTATAAACAACTGTGGAGACATTATTTTATGAACATTTAGAGGCTCTCCTTCGTCATCCTTGATCTTGCCTCCCAGCTTTTTCTTTATCACAATACTCAATAGTCTTCCATAAAAGACCTTAGTCAGGGGTCTATTTGTAGACTTCTTTACCTCAGCCCTTTCCACCCATTTGGAGATTTGATCAAATAAGATAGCTCCAAAGTTGATTCACTTCTTCGTAACTATTGCGTATATAATCTTCAACTGCTGATCAAGCACAAGTCATGTGCAAGTGATCCTCAGATAGGATACACTTTCCCACTATCTCAAAGAAGGAACTCAAATTCCTCAAGAAATTCCTTCTTCTTCATGTCCTTCGTGCTAGGGTTTCTTTGGTACCGCATTAGCCTCTTCGCTTTCTTCAATGTCGACTTTCATCCGTGTTTATCGACCTTGATTGGGAAACCCTAGACATTGATCGATGTCCGATGCTCTTATCTTCGACTTCGATCCTTTCACCTTAGTGGTCGAACCCCAAAATTTAAGTAAAGCATTTGAGTAAAACTGCTTTTACTAGATCTCAGATAGACCGGAGTGTCAACCTCCAAGCACTCAAAGAATCCAAATTTTCTTTACGAGCTCAAGGATGTTTTTGAACTTCATCTCTCGATTTTTCAAACTTTGTGAAGCCGAGTTGATTCCAGCTATAACTCTCCATTCTCGCCATTTGAAAAGTTCAAGGTATATGGGTGTGTGATTCGTAGAGATTTATGGATATGGCTGATTGTGATTTGACTCGAAGTTTGATTGGTTTGGCTTCAAGAGGATTCTAGGGTTTTAAAAATGGAGGGAGAGAGGTTCGATAGCCTCGGTAATCTGCTTGCAAATTTGAATTTGTCTTTATGGCGCTCTTTTCGACTCAGATACACTGTGATGTGTCAACTAGCCATTGCTTGCACGACGCCCAGTAATGAACTGTATCCACCCATTAACTTTTTAGTTAGATGTTTCTTTTAGAAGAGTAGACATTTGATTGATGTGGATTGACCATTGACCTCTCTAGTTCATAGAGTAGCATGATAAGGCAGCTATGGAATCTACAATTTCCTTTGTTGACTCAACGATCAACTTTTGAGAGATGATGCAGTGGATGGTTTTTGACATTACTTTTCATTTTGAACCTGCATGGCTCAACTACTGATGTACTTCATAAAGTCTTGGGCACTTTTCTTTATCAGGTCATCTTTCCAACCAGCATTCGAACTTATCTCCCATAATCTGAATGGTTGAGTAATTGTCCTATAATTCCAAGCTCCTCATGAGTTGGATTAGCCTCTTGTAAGACTACAATCGTCGAGTCTGTTTCTACAATCGCTGAGGTTGCACTATGATCGTTGAGGTTATATCACGATCGTTGAATTCTCACAAACTCTACTCTGCGATCGCCGACCGCCTTGGTCCTCGAGATGAACTTGATCAAGCAATCCTTCCGGGGATAAGGTAGCTCAGAAGGGCCAACCTCTTAGAATGAGCTAAGGGTCGGTTTGTCCCCGAGGCGCTTTCCGATGAAGTACTTTAGGAGTAGTTTGCACCGATATCTCATTCGACCTTTTCTAGTGGGGAGGTCCTCTCCCAACTTTAGACAATCAGATTTGTTGTAATCGTGGTGTCCTCCTCTTCCTTTACACTACGATCGATGATGTTCGATCGTAGGCACTCCACGATTTTGAGTCAGGTCGATAGGTTATCGCGAGTACATTTTAAGACGCTCCTACCGACTATGGATCTTCATTCGTTCATCACCACAAAAGTTTTGGGACTCAGAGTTGGTACATCGCTTTATAGAATATTTCAGTGTTGTTGCTCCTTAATGTATCACCGCTTCCCCATGGTTGATGTCGCCTTTTCAAATGAGGTGTGATTTCTTTTCTTCATGTGCATTAGGAAGCATCCTCGCATATCTCCTTCTCGAATCAAAATCATTAAATCTTCTTATATCGTAGAAATGGGCATCTTCGTGGTCGATCATTCTACGATCCTTTCGACAAAGACTACTAACGTAGTCTTCTTTTTTACGCTTTGTACTTGTGGAGTTCTCGCTCCCGTAATGAGTTCCTCATGTTTGATGCTCGATGATCCTCTGTGGTGAGCTTCAATGAGGATTCTTCTTATAACCTGCTTTCAATGATCGAGCATCTAAGACCCTTTTTACATCTTTGGTCGAATGACTTGCTTCCTTATAAGGATCAAGAACAATGTGAGCTTCATTCAGATTAGCTCAAAAGAACTCTTCCGTGATGTGCTTTCACATATGGAGTTTTATCATAATCATTTCAAAATGCCTTAAGCCTTCTCATTGGTTGAATTTTCGATCAAGTCTTCGCTTCAAAGATTCCTTAGTGTGGGTCGATGGACCAAGTACTTTATAGGTTATAAATTTCTATTTTGGTACCCATGGTTATATGGGTCCTGCTAGGTTAGTTTTCTAAACCCCTGCTCTCATATATTTGGATAATCATCATATTGATCACCAATAAATATATTCATGCATGTAATGTAACTAATTTAGATAATACATTTTGAGATGCATGATGGTGAGTGTGTGTGAGATTTTCTATTTTAATAAAACACTCTTTTCTTTGATGGTTTCATCATTTGCTAGGTTATGTTCATGTGGTTTAAATGTTCACAGAGAGTGAGAATCAACTCTACAATTTATTTCTATCTAGTCGATTCATGGAGGTGATCAGCTTTCTACTTAATCTTCAAGATGCTCTTGTAGAATCGATCATACTCGTGTGTTATTAAACACTTAGACCATAGGTTAGTATATACATACTAACCCATCAAAGAAAGATTACTACACATAAAATTATTTTAACTCGTGATGCTATTACGACCCATTTAAGATTTCTTTCAAGATGTCATCTTCAACCTAAAACTTGATGGAGAGAAAGTTTATAGGAATTTGAGTTTCCACCCTCAAAGTACTTTCTCTCTCACCTTTTTAGGTAGATTATGATTCCTTAAAAGAATATCATTATAGTTCATAAGAAGGTGCAATCATGATGTATATATTTATATAAGTGAAGAACCGTACTTTTTTACCGGCTTTTTAATACCATTTATCTAAGATATACCGAGTTTAGGCATCGATGTGCATAATTTCTCAATTTCTCCCTCGATAACTAGTCGCTTCCAAATGACCTTCAATCAATCAGTCGTGGTCTTGAAGATGCAAGCTAAGAGAATATCAACATCTTTAGTTCTTTGACATCCTTGAGTTCACAAGGTTTACATCCAAATTTGCAGTTGGCTGTATTACATGTTTGAGAAGTTCTTCTTCTTCTCCGGATAAGCATTTCTTAGCATGTATGGCCTTTTCATCTTTTTCAGTCAGGTGGATGTTTAATTCTTTTCTCGCTGATGTCTCCCCGAGCTTTCTATCCCGGTCTTCGACTACAAGATCGATCATGAAAGGAAGGATTGGTCTTGTTGATATGACAATCAAGAACACGGACCAATCTGAGCAAATTTCAGTGTATATACGCATTTTACCTATACACAATATTTCCAACGTGTGAGCTCATCTCAAGATATAACAAGTGACTTACTACTAAACTAAGTTTAGAACAATGTTTGTGCTTAGATCGCACTCAAAGCGATTAGCTTTTGAATATAGCATGAGAACCTCGCTTCCCGATACCAATTGTTAGTTCCTAAGAGTACACAATATATCTCTAGAAGGGGGTCAATAGATCCTTTTTAGTTTGAAATACTTTTCATTTATTTTTTATTGCTAATAATTAGCATACGACAAACATAAGAATCTTTTCAAGCACAAATGAATAAGTAAAAGATCCCCTTCATTGATATATTCATAATCATATATACATTGTTCGTAGAGTTAATTCAAGAGTAAGCGCTAAAACATACATAGCAGCTTATAGCAGCTTAATGTACATAATGTAAATGAAATAAAGTAAAAGACACAAGGGGTTTTAAGTGGTTCGTAGACTCAAGCTCCTAATCCACTCTTCCGCTTTCAACTAGCAGATTTCCACCAAGGAAGGGCATCACCTCTAATCACTAAGATTCCTTCAAGGCCAAGCAGCCTTGGGACTTCAGCCACTAAGAACTCTTCAAGGCCAGCCAGCCTTTGAACTTCTCTAGTTCCTTGAACTCTTCAAGCCCAAGAGTTTTGAAACTTCATTTAGTCCTCCCACAAGGACCCCTCAGGCCCTGGCTTCTTGTTGTTGTAGTTGTTGATGTTGTTGGTGCTGAGCTGCTAAGATGTCTTTAAGCTCTGAACATCTTCTATACTTAGCATCTTGGTGTGGCCCTCTTTGCATTCTGCTTTGAGTCTGAACCACATCTTCTTTGGTGCAGCTGATCTTTACTCTTTTCTACTCATCTTCATCTCGATGTCACCATGCACCATCACCATCCGGATTTGCTAAGTCTCGAGCTTTTGGTAGACTTCGTCCGCACTTAGCAATCCCCTCGAACCCTTCTTGAATGTTTTGCGTATATGGTTTCGCACTTGTTTAGTTTCAAATTTTAGGTTCATAGTGATTCGTAGAGTGGCTCTCCGATCTTCTTTTTTTTTCGCCACTTTTCCTCAATGTTATCTCCTCGACCTTCTCGGCCTCACTGGGCCGCCATCTTCAATGGCATTCTCATCTTTGTTGAGTGAAGCTCTAGTCCGCTTTGAGTCCTTCTTCAAAGTCGCTTTCACTTCCACCTATGTAGTCTCACCGCCATCGAGACTTGTTCTTTGATCTTTGGTAGGAACTCAGAGAGTCAACAATAAGATTCAACAACTCAACGATTCTCGCAACATATATAGCAATCCTCAAAGAACTCTTGATCTTTGAAGTTCATTGATTTATACTACTTTCCAATCTTCCCGCTGAAGGTAGCCGCTGAAAGCTATTCAAATTGCTTCACAGATCTCGAAGTTATTTGGTGTAGATCGCAGATGTGATACGACATCTTTTTCGACTTTCCGACACTGCAGCTCTACTATTTCACCTACCCCACGATATGTTACTTTGATGTCTCTAGCAGTCGACGACTTTTATTTCCTTTCCGATTTCTTAATCGAGGTTGTCCTTTGCATTAATGCTCTCAATAAGCTTTTCGTCTCAATGCCAACCTTTCAGATTGAACTCCGCTGCATTGCTTCAATCCTCGCTTGTTCGAACTCAACGATTCTCGACGCACTTCTTTTTGGACTCGATCAGAGTGTCTTATCGATCGATGCTTATTGATATGTAGAGTCAACACTACGATCTTGAAGAGTGTTCATTCGATCTTTAGAGAAGAACAACTTCTTCCTTCTTTCGTGCAAAGGCTTTCAATACTTCGTTTGCCTCAATTGCTCTCGAGATATCGGTGGCTCGACTCTTGCTTCGCCCCTTCCTCAATAACAAGACACTTCAGATTTGTGGCGTATGTCCACGCTTTCTCCTTGTGGATCTCCCGCTCACTTATCATCAATGGATCGCCCAATGCTTAATCACTTTAGCCTTGTTCTTCGTGAGGTCGACCAAGATCTTTGTGTATACTCCATCGCCCTTCTTTCATTTGGCAAACACTACGATCCCGGGTTACTTCCAAGATCGCTGTCATCTTTCCACTGACACCATCGCATATGCCGACTTTCCTTAGTCAGCCATCAAGTCTTCTTATGATCATCTTGTGGAAGACTTCATCTTGAATGGCTTCACAACTCAACTGGATGCTAATTGGGTTGATGCTTAGATCTTCTATTAGCTTGCATGCCATTCGTTGAGTGCTCTCCGCTTCCTTTTAGTGAGATATATCTTTGCGCAGCACCAACCGTAGGCTTCATTCCTTTAGATATTCTCGAGTGCTCAATTATCGAGAATCGTGTTTGCTCTACGATTCTACCTTGCTTTCAGGAGCACATCTATCGAGGTCTTAGCACTCAGACTTTACGATTCACCTTCTACCGCAAGTAGACACTACGACTTCGAGATCGATCTTGACACTACGATTTCTCGCCAGCAGTGTTGTTTCATCATCCGATCTCGCCGACTACGATCTCCGCCTTTGATACAATCAAGAGACTCTAAGACTCTGAGTGTAGTCTACGATTCTCGACTTGGCTTCAGCAGATGCTCATTTACCAGAGGCAGTCAGCCCTCAAGATTCTCAACACGACTTCCTCAAAGAGACTACTTGGCCCGAGGAAGCTTTTACTCGACACACACTACGATCCTTCCTCGCCTCCCGGTAGTCTACGAACTCCGAGATCTACTATCTTGCAGACTACGATTCGCGCCGATAGCTCTCCTCGAGTTATCCTCGACTCTCCGGCAGACTACGATTTTTTGTGCAAAGGTTTTCAATGATCGATGCTTCATCTATTACATCATATGATCAACCTAACATGCTTGATCTTTCTATGTTTATAGTCCTTGTACATCATTTCTTTTAAGGACTTTACAAAGTCGTTTTGCTTATGTAGGATCAACCTAACATATTTGATCAATTCATTCTAAGTCCTTGTACATATGTTTTATAATCTATCGTAGGAGGACTTTTATAACTTTTCTTAATTCAAGTATACTTGCATATTCATTCATATATATATCATAATCAAATCATATATAAATAGGAATCATTCATATCATATTCCCGATGAGAAAAAACATTCTTATCATTCCTACACTAACTCATGCAAGTAAACATAGGTCAACAAGTAAAGACAGAGTAAGAAAAGTATCGATCCACGGAGAAAGGTGTTAAATCTAATTTATCATGCAACAACTTAATCACTATTACTATATGCTCAAACGATCAACTCACAATTAAATTAAATTCTAAATTAATTAACGAAACAAAAAATTATAATTACTAAAGTGATGTAATCAAATTGGAGAATAATGGGATTCTAATTTCATTTAATGTTTCATCTAAATTGCAATCCTCATGTCATGTTTGATTATTTATCATGGAAAGCTAGTCAATAACACATAAGTAGACCATAACAATTTTTCAATGAACTATGTCTAATTTACACAAAATCCACAATCGATAGAATTCATGTAAGCATCACTATTACCAAAATCACTATATGTCTATATGAAATTACAACAATAATGAATTAAAGTGCAGGCTCTTTTCATGACTACACACGGTGGACCGGTATATGTCTATCCGGTTCACAAATCACAAAGCTTAAACAAATCAGCCTCATGAACATATGCCATTATGATATAATCTATACTTATATTTCATTTTCAAAATCCATACAAGCAATTAGTGTGAATGGTGATCAAGAATTCAAGCATTTTGCATAAATCATAATGGGCAATCCAACGATAAATATTTAATAAGACATTCAGATATACATATTTAAACTACGCATCAAAATCCATTAGAATCCCATAATGGGATTTAGTTTATTTCTGAACTAAAAGCCATTTTGGGATTGAAGCAAACCATTAAAGTAAGAAATGCAAACAAAAGTTATGAAGAAATGAGAGAATCAAATCTGCAAATTCCTGCTGCAAGTTCTATTTCCAAGCTTATTTAATTCACCAATAATCTCCAAGAATGAAAACTAAATTTATTAAGTAATCTAGATAAAGAGAGGAGCGAAAAGTAGTAATGAAATGATCGTTACTCTCTCTAATGTAGTCTAAACCTTAAGAACAATAAAGATAATAATAATAACACGTCTGGTACCAACCATATCGTCTCAGTTGAGCAAAACACGCTCAAATTCAAATTACAAGAAGTCAGCAAATTTTAACTGAATAAGACTGGCGCGACGGTGCAATGGAGTAAAGGGAATCGGGCACGGGCATGGGCGCGCTATAAGCATGAATGTCGAGTGTATGGCGCGGGCGTGCCATAGTCCTTTGATTTTGAGCGCGGTCGTGATGCCTCGATTGCCTTTTGTTTCGCGCTTTTTTAGCGGCACGCCATGTAGAGCTTCGATTGGCAATTGCTGATTAAGGCCATCGCCGCATCGAGTCTTCTTTGTCTTTTTGCTTGTTGTTGCTGCTTTTTGTTGCTACTAGCTTGCTTTTTCATTTCAACACATCTGCACTTTACCATTTCATTGATCTCCTTCTCATTTGCTCACGTCCATCTTGCCATGCTTTTGCTAGCTTCATGCCATCCATGTTAATCCATGCCAATCCTTCCTATTCCACGTTATTCCATGCCTTATGTTTGTTATAGAGTTCCATCAATGCATACTACAAAATAAACATAAAACGCAAATAAAACATAATAAAACTACTTAAGTCGAAAGCATAACTATCGTGAGTTGGTAACCAATAAGTAGGTATAAAACCTACTTATCAGCTCTCAAAACAAAGTGATACCTCTCATTAAGGTAATCTGGGTGAAACAACAATGTCAAGAAGCTACGTGGGAACTTGAAGATGTTATGATGAAAAATTATCCTCGCTATTTGCTTAATTTCAGTATAGCGATTCTGCTTGATGTAATCTTGTTAAGGAGAAAAGAATGTAACGAATGAATTTATGGAGTTGTGATTCTGGGGACAGAATCTTTTTAAGGAGGGAAGGATGTAACAAATGAGAATTTTATGTAATTTAAAAATATTTATCAATTAAATAAATATTTTAATTGATTTATTTATCGAGATAAATAAATATTGATAAAATTATCAGGCATTAATTTTAAAATGTTATAATAATTAAATTAATGGATGGTAATTTTGTGATATGAAGATTTAATTTAATGAGATAATTAAAATAAATGAATTATTAAATAATTATAATGTAGTTCTAATTTAATTTAATAATTAAATTAGAGAGTTATTAGTTTAATTAATAAAATTATAATTTATAATGGAAATTATAATTACGTGACTAATGCTAATTTGAATTTATAAATTTAATTAAATTAGTCAGATTGTGGGTGTGACATAAAAACTATATAATATAAGTGTTATAAAAATAAATTAAAAAGGGGGGAGTTTTGTGTAGCCAAACACGGCCTTCATGGCCTTTTCGGGCATATTGTAATCCCATTTAGCTTTTTTTTGGTTTTTGTACCTGATGCGTAGTGGCTATATCAGTTTGTTTTATGATGAAGATCTGTTTAATTTTATTTACTGAACTTATGTTATGAGACTTAAATTATTTTGTGATGTATTCCGCAAACTCATGTAATAGTTTAAGGTTAGATTTCCTGGGATTTAATTTACGTTGATGTAACCCTATAAAGGGATGGATTATTATTTAAGCTATTTAATTTACATAATTATCCTTGATTATGGATAGTTAGAAGTAATTGTTTTGGATAGAGAGCACCAAATCCTGTGAGAATGAAGTACCCAGATTTGAGGGTGTCACAATTTTCATGATTTGCCAACTTTGAAATTAAGTATGTAAAACAAGAATTTACCTCCTTCAAGCTTAGTTAGCTTAGTTTCTACCCTCTCTCAGAATCGCTAAACTCCTCCTTAAACACAAGTAACTCCTGACTCTAATTCTTGGAATTTTAATAAACAATTCTCAATAACGTGAAAATGAAATTGAAGTTTATTTATAAAAGAATAACCGATCGGCTAATAGCTTTTACACTAAGGTCAATCCATGGAATATAAGAAGAACACAATGGATATCAAAGGGTTGCTCAACCACCACTTCCCAACCTTTCCATAGCCAATCATCAACTAGTTATAGCCACTCGCTCATCGCTTTCATAGACACGAAAGGAAAGTGGAACACTGCTTGGGTAACTCGAAGTTTGGGACAAGCTTATAATACTTAGCATTCGTTTAGTCAGGTCAATTTAATTCCTTTTTGTTTCCTCATGTGATTTTAATATACAAATGTTACTACAATATAAAAATTAGGGATTTATTATATACCCATATTATATAATCCATATACATCGGGTCCACACAATTTAATATTTAATGTAGATAAAATAACGCAGCTAGTATTATTATCCCAGTATTCCCATAGATATTATTACTACTCACATAACCACATTATGATTGACTATTCAATATTAAATGTCCATTTTAAACATTTAATATCTTTCTAAATTTCTCGAATACACAGCTTAATTAATTATTTCGTATTAAAACGTCACATATTATTTCAAAGGTACTACTTGGTACTTCATGTCATTAAAATGTACTCTTATCATATGATTTTAATAATGTCATTAAAATGTACTTTATCATATGATTTTAATTTGATTTATATTTTGTTTAACTGTTTGTTATAGAATCGAGTATAATTTAATTTAATTAATTATCCAACTTAACTTCTTTCTCTCTTTCAAAGATATCATGCATGTGACACATAGATTTGATGTTAATATTTTAACAGAGTAGACAATTTTTTGAATTTTTATAAAAAATTATAGTTTAATTAATTGATTGTAAATATTTTAGCCCAATAATATATTTAACCATTATTACCCTACAAAGTAAAGTGCTAAAAAGTTGAATTAGCTTCAATGTGGTGCACGTGACTTGCACTCCCTCTCCCCAAAAACCCAAAACGCAAGAAAGTAAAAATGAAATGGAGCAGACTACCCCTCCATTTCCACTCATTCAATCTCCATGTCAAACATCACATCAAGAAGCACAACACAAAATCCAAATCAAATGGAGAAGATACTCAAAACATCTTCAAAGATTAAAACCCAACAAACTAAATCGAACCCACCACCAATAATAACTTCATCTCAACTATCCATTGATATTATCCACAAACTTTTCTCTCTCTACCCAAAATCCAATTAACAGAAACAACAAATATATATATATATATATATATATATATATATATATATATATATATATATATATATACACACACACACACACACACATTGATACAGATATTTATGCTCTCAATTTGATATGGTGGCATGGCGTATTGTTCTTGGTCATGCCTCTTGGTTATAATCAATATGAATCGGTCCCTTATTAGTGGAACAACAACAACCCATCTTTCTTCCTTCAAGCTTCACCGATTCAAAAACAGTACTAAGCTTTTTGGGCTCGAATTGCGGAGGAAGGACCGATCGTTTGAACGGCGTCGTGTCAAGTTTGTTCTCTGTGCTGAGCTTTCCAACCCTTTTCTGGGAGTAATGGTTTGGACTCCAAGGTTATTTACTTGTTTTCTCTCAGTTCAGACTCTGCTTAGTTTGCTATTCTATTTGCACAATAGTCACTTGTGATTTATATATAGCATATGTGTGATTGGTAGATTGAAATGACTAAATGGCAAAAGGATGTGAATTCTTGGTGAATTTCATTTATATAGTGTGTATTGTGTATGTATAATTGGAAGAAATGGGTACTATGGAAATGACTTAATGGCAAAAGGATCTTAATTTTTTTGGGGTATTATGTTGTCCCAATTGTGTAGATTTTGCGAATTGAATTTGAGACTAGACGAGGGGAGCTAATTAGTATTTGATAGACTCCATGGCACGCCATGCGTGAGGTGGTCGTCGCCTCTAATCGCTTTTTAAAGACAAATTGTTGGGTGAATTGTTTATACACCTTAACCCCTCGCTCATACTCTTTTAGACGGTAATCTTGGTATAATTGCTTCGTTCTAATCACAAGTTGAATGGACACCAACGACACCTCGACCCCTCGCTTATATCAAGTGGTAATCTTGGTACAATCGATTTATTGATGCGTAGAAGACGCCACACACAACTATGAATTATCAGATGATAAGTCAAATTGAATCTCAAAGAAATAACTAAGAATTACTTATTCTTAGGAATTCTTTAAAGAACCAAAAGTAGAGAATAAACTCACAAATATATTGAATAATAATAATGAATAATGTGTTTGATTACATTAACTTAGACCTCTATTTATACTACTCAAAACAATTCAAATCCTAATAGGAATTTATAAACTATAACCCTAATATAAGTCAATTTGGAAAAGAATTCTAATTAAAAAAATCCTAATTACAATAGAATTATAAAACTTAAAATCCTTTGCCACGTGATGCTGCTAAAACCGTGTGACTTGATTTGCAAAAGCCTTATGATTTAATGATTGAATATATTATCCCACGACTCTTTTATGATGCTATATGACTTTTTCGTATGACTCCTTTCCGCTGCAGTGAATATATGATGTCCATATTAGTCTCCATGTTATTTCCATGCTAGCAAGATATTTAGAATGCAAATGGCCCACGTGACATAACAAATTTACTCTCATCGAATACGTAATTGTGGGCTTAGAAAAATCGTAATCGGACTCAGATTAAATCGACCCAAATTTGTGTCTCATCTTTTTCTTTAGTTTTTCTCAGATTAGCTTCAACCCAAACATCTTAGATCAACCCATCGAGACTTTATTTGAACCTCTTAGTTTTACCTCGCTTGATCCCCACGCCCCTTTAGTGTCGGTCGAGTCCACGCATGCCATGTCCTCATCATTCCTCTCCTCTTAAAAAGGATTTGTCCTCAAATCGTCACTCTACATCAAACTGGACTTGACCAAGAACGCTAAATGTGGCACTAACATTATACTCACACCGCAAATCCAATTTATAGTATCATTATCGATACGCCGAGAACTCGAATAGACCATCTCCCCTGGCAATTTTGAATGTCTTTGAACCGGGAATCATTCTTTCCGCGATATGTAACCATACCCAATCTTCGCTCAAAGATCACTTGTTGTGTGGATTCCTCGTTTCGCGTGCTTAATATAATCGTTCGCCCTCCGCTCAATGTTTTGTCCGCTTTTTCATGAATCGCTTAACAAGATTAGCCTTTTTCTTTCCATCCATGTTAGTATATTCGTAAATGTGTAATGGTGATAAATCCAACGATGTCAAGGGATTAAAACCATATACAATTTCAAATGGAGAAAAATTAGTAATGGAATGAATGTAATCTGTTATACGCAAACTCAACACGTGGTAAACATTCTTCCTATTGTTTGATATTCTTTTAATGATAGCCCGTAATAATGCCGATAAAGTCCTATTTACTACTTCAATTGTCACAACCAGGATGACAAGTAGTTGAAAATAACAATTTAGTACCCAATTTACACCACAAAGTCTTCCAAAAGTAACTTAAGAACTTTGTATCTCTATCGTAAACAATAGTTTTAGGCATACCATACAAACGCACAATCTCCTAAAGAACAAATCAAGAACATTAGATGATCATCGCTTTATGACATGGAATAAAATGTGCCATTTTTGAAAAATCTATCCACGCACCACAAATATCGAATCATAACCATGCTTGTAATTCCTAGGTAAACCCAACACAAAGTCCATAGAAAAGATCAATCCAAGGTTCATTAGAATAGTAATGGTGTATACAATCCATGGGGTCGAATACTTAGATTTAGCTTCATGCACAAGTAATACATCTATCACAAATTCTTTCCACATCTCGCTTATATGAGGCCAATAAAAATGTTCTTTCAAAATAGCAAAATTTTTATCAACACCAAAATGTCCCATTAAACCACCCCCATGTGATTCCCTAACCAACAACTTACGTAAAGAACATGCAGGTATACATAGTTTATTCTCAAAACAAGAATCCATCAATTCTAAAGTATTTACCCATAGCATTCTTTTCACAAGTTTTAAATTCTTCACCAAATCAAGGTCATTATCATATAACTCTTTAATTGCTCAAACCCAAGCAATTTCAGATCAAGAGTATTTTACAAAACATACCGCGAGACAAAGCATCCAAACGACGCTCTCCTCCTTACCTCATGCTTATATCGAATAACATATGGAAATGTCTCGATAAATTCCATCCATCGTACGCCTTTTGTTCAACTTCAGGTTGACCTTTCAAATATTTCAATGATTCATGATCGGTGTGATCACAAACTCCTTAGGCCACAAGTTATGTCGCCATGTTCTCAAAAAATCTAACCAAAGCGTACATCTTTTTGTTATACGTAGGATAGTTCAAAGTCGCCCCCCAATCAATTTTTCACCGAAATACGCCACTAGTTTCCTTCTTGATCATCAACAGCTCCCAATCCCTAAACCCAAGCATCATACTCAATCTCAAAAGTTTTAGCAAAGTTAGGCAAAATAAGTAAAGGAGCATTTGTCAATTTCTCCTTAATCAAATTAAATGCTTTTTCCCTCGCTCATCGCCCCCACTTAAAGCCCACACTTTTCTTTGTTTAATTCTAAGAATGGTGTCAGAATCTCACCGAAATTCGATAAAACGCTTCAGAAAAACTTCATGTAGTCCATGAAAGTTTCAGATTTAACTCACATCGTTGGACTCTACCAATCCCTTGATCGCACGTATTTTCTCCTCATCAACTTGGACTCCGTCAAACTCACAACAAAGCCAAGAAAACAATTCTATCCGAACAAAACGCATTTTTCCATGTTAGCAAATAACTTTTCTTTTCTAAGTACATCTAAAATGTATTTTAAATGCAATGCATGATCTTCCAAGTTTTTGCTATAAATCAAGATATCATCAAAATAAACTACGACAAATTTTCCAATGAATGGACGCAAAACATGGTTCATTAATCTCATGAAAGTGTTGGGTGCATTAGTTAGACCAAAAGGTAATACCAACCACTCATAAAGACCATATTTAGTTTTAAACGCTATTTTCCATTCATCACCCTCTTACATTCTAATTTGATGATAACCACTTTTAAATCAATTTTTGAAAACATGCAAGATCCATGTAATTCATCTAACATGCCATCTAAACGAGGAATGAGATGTCGATATTTTACAGTGAATGTTATTTACCGCTCAACAATCGATGCACATCCTCCATTTTCCATCCTTTTTCAAAGACTAGATCACCGAAATCGCACACTTGACTCATACTTTCTCTCAAGAATCCTTTTCCCATCACCATTAACTCGCTTTTGAATTCCTTCGCTCTCGATTACTCCGATAAGCTCTGACGGCTTGGAATGGTCGCACCGAACAAAATCAATTTGATGCTCAATTCTCGGTCAGTGGTAGTCCATGAGGAAGGTCCTCGAAATACATCTTTGAATTCTCAAAAAGAGATGAAACAACATTTCAGCAAAGATTCGTTAAGCTTAGTATTCAAAAACGCCTCTTATAATCAAGTAAAATCATAGTCATTAGAAATTAAAGCTCCTCACATCACTCTTTTTTGCTAGTATATTTGTTTTTCTCTCATCTTTCTTTTTCTCTTTTTTTTCTTGATTTTTCTTTTCTTCACTCTCTTTTATTTGTACATAATCTTTTTGCAAATGAATTTGATCCTCATGTACTTGTTGTGGTGACAATCTTGACGAAAGAAATTTTCTTCTCGTCAGAAACAAAGGAATATACATCGTAAACCCATCATGTTTAATCCTATCTCAAATTAGTCAATCCTTGCTTAGTTCCACCTTTTCGCTCGATCACACCGCCTTTTCCTCTCGCTTCACAAATTAGGCCTCCATGATGAACTAGTGTTAGATTGTCCTCGTTGTCCTCCTCGCCTTTCGAAGTTGTTTCTCTATCTTAGTAGCCATATGTATCAGCTTCTTCTAACTCCAAATAATGTTGTCGCTCAACCAAGTCTCAAGAATCTCCCAGCTCAATCCTACCGAGAACCTCGCCATCATTGCTTTCATTATCCTCCATTAAATTAGCCCGATCCTTCAACATTTCCATCTCCCCAGAATATTCATCCACACCGACTTCCTTGTTTAAGAGTTTGCAAACTACTGATGATCTCCCGCCGATAGTATACCGTACAAACCTCTTTTCATGATAGCTTTCATCTTCACCCAAGTTGTAATCGCCCCGCTTCTTCACACCTTCTCCGATTAGTCATTAACCGATCCCACCATATCAATGCATATCCGTAAAATTCGTAACGGCCAGCTGATTTTCTTAAGGTCTAAATAGTTGTGACAAATAAAGATTCGCCGATCTTGGTTACCCAATCTAAATAAGCTTCAGGATCACCCGTGCTTTGAAAGTCGAATCTTCATTTTTATACTATCCAAATTGCCATCTTCACTGTCCTGACCTCTTCTTTCCCTAGCACCTCCGTGTCTTTGATGTCGAAAATTAGATTTATGATCTTCCGTTGCACTACTGTCCTCACCGTAAAGGTCTTCCTTCGCATCGCTTTGTTGTGTCCTCGCCTTGTTTTGCATCCCACGAGTGTTTTGGAATAGCTCACCATAGACACCCTCATCTCTTCTAACTCGTTTTCGTATTTGCTCCATAGTCTTTCTCAATCTTCGATCCCATTCTTTACGTACGGCTTTCCCGGAATTTAAATTCAAATTGCTGAGGGTCATTACTATAAGTTCTTTTATCCTTCGAAAGTTAGACATATTTCCTAAAAGAAAACAATTTCCTCACCACTCTTTACGTGTTTCGCTGACTCAATGGTTCACTCGTATACTCAATAAATTGGCTTTTACCCTCGATTAATCTCACTACTAAGCCTTTTACCTCAAAATATTCTCTCTAATAAGTTCTTCTTGAATTTCCCTAGCACAATTCTTAGTTTTACTAATCAATTCAAAAAATTACTTATCACTTAAACAAAATTATAGATGGTGTGACTATCAAAATACCACAAAATCACCGATCGATTGACTTGTACTTCTCAGTATACCTCGATTTGTAATTTGTAGCTCTGCTTCGTAATTGATGATGATGGAACCAAGTGTGAACTCTTGGTTGGAATTTGATGATTTGATGGTGTGCTACAAATTTGGTTCGCATAACGGAAAATAAAATCTGATTTTTTATATATATTTTTTACAATATATATTTCGGCGTAAAATTAAAGATAAGAAACTCATGAAAGGCTTAGCTTTGATACTAAATGATAGACTCCACTTACACGCTATGTGAGGTGGTCGTCGCCCCTGATTGTTTCTAGCATAGTTGTAAGTGAATTGCTTTGCAACACCTTAACCCCTCGCTTATACTTTTAGACGGTAATCTTGGTACAATTGTTTCGCTGCTCGAATCTACGCTGAATGGACACCAACGACACCTCGACCCTCGCTTATATTGAAGCGGTAATCTTGCACAATCGATTTATTAATGCAGAAGACGCGCCACACAACTATGAATTGTTGTATGATAAGTCAAATCAATCTCAAAGAAATAACTAAGAATTACTTATTCTTAGGAATTCTTCAAAAATCAAAAGTAGAGAATAAACTCACAAATATATTGAATAATAATAATGAATAATGTGTTTGATTACATTAACTTAGACCTCTATTTATACTACTCAAAACAATTCAAACTTAATAGGAATTTATAAACTATAACCCTAATAGAAGTCAATTTGGAAAAGAATTCTAATTAAAAAAAAATCATAATTACAATAGAATTATAAAACTTAAAAATCCTTGCCACGTGATGTTGCTAAAACCGCTGACTTGATTTGCAAAAGCCTTTGCATGATTTAATGATTGAATATATTATCCTACCTACTCTTTTTGCATGCTATATGGCTCCTTTGCATGACTCCTTTCCGCGTGTGAATATATGATGTCCATATTAGGCTCCATGTTATTTCCATGCTAGCAGTATATTTAGAATGCAAATGGCCCACGTGACATAACAAATTTACTCCCTTACTGAATATGTAATTGTGGGCTTAGAAAAATCAGAACTGTGTTTGTATTAAATTGACCCAAATTTGTGTCTCATCCTTCTCTTTAGGTTTTCTTGCATTAGCTTCAACTCAAACATCTTGGATCAACCCATTGAGACTTTGTTTGAACCTCTTAGTTCTAGTCTTGCTTGATCCCCACGCCCTTTTTAGTCTTCTTTGAGTCCACGCATGCCATGTCCTCATCAAGTATTGGTGTCTCCGGGTATTGAGTGTACTGAGCTAATTAGTATTAGTGGTACATCTGTTTCTTTGATTATTTGATATTGTAAATGCAGATTGCAGTTAGATAATTATAGATTATTTTCTGTTGGAGGCCACTTTTGTAAATTCATAGTCCAATGTGATAATTCTAGATTATTTTCTGTAGGGGCCAGTATGTGATAACCTTGTTTCCTCCATTTTCCGCTTCTCTGGTATCTGGGCTGCACTATTTATTTATTTATTTTAATTCTTGGCTTGTGAAGACTGCAATTGTATTAAGAATGCCCTGACCTATGCCATTATTCACTAGATGGCTTATTTCATTTTCTTTTTTGCTACAGTTTCAGCTGAGTGCTGGCTCTTTCGAGTTGGATGACCTTGACTGTAATATGGCTGTAACTTTTTATTTAATAGAATCAAGAGTCACTTTTGTTCTCTTCATATTGGTTTAGAAATTTTGATATTTGGGCATTAGCTCTTTTATAGGAGAACATATAAGTTGTAGTACTATTTTTTAAAAATTGGAAGAAGAAATAAGTTGAATTTGCTGGAATGTTGATTGTTCTGATTGTACTTTGTTTTCTAAGTTTATAATGACCCCAAATTCAGGAATTGTCTGTTTCACAAAGTAATTCCTTCTTTGAGGGAATTCTGGTTTCTTGTTTTGTCTGTTATCAGTCTTATGTTTTTAACCTTCTCTTTTCTTTCCTTGACTGAACACTGATCATTTTAAACCAAGTTGTTGTAAGGATTAACTGGCATATAGTAGTGGTTACATTTTTTTCGGTGCAAGTAATGGTAGTTCCTAACACTTCTCAATAGCATGTCTACATCCTCTAAAGTGGCTTTTAACATGTTAGCTTGTAAATATCAATTCCTTAAATTGTTATTTGAACTCATTGTTATGTGGCTTTTACTATGTTGTATCTTTCAAAACCATGCTGATATTGCCTGTAGACATGGGTTTAACATTTGAAAGTGCCTTGAAATGTTCATAACTCTAACTTGTAGACTGACTACTTTATATGAATTTGAACACCATCCAGTCTAATGATATATCACAGTTGCCTTGGATTGGTCCACTTCCTGGAGATATTGCAGAAGTTGAAGCTTACTGTAGAATCTTTAGAGCTGCTGAACGACTTCATAATGCATTAATGACCACCTTGTGCAATCCATTGACTGGAGAATGTAGTGTTTCATATGGTTTTCCTCCGTCAGAGGATAAACCATTATTGGAAGATAAAATAGTGTCTGTTCTTGGTTGTATGGTATGTCTCCTGAACAAAGGAAGGGAGGATCTTCTTCGGAAGATCATCTATGATAAATTCCTTTCACATTTCAGATGTAAATATAGCAGAAGATAAGCTTCCACCGCTTGCAAGTTTTAGGGCTGAGATGAAAAGGTATTGTGAGAGCTTACATGTAGCTCTTGAAGACTATCTGACACCTGACGATGTTCAAATCTAATGCATGTATGGAGGAAACTGCAAAGACTAAAAAATGTTTGCTATGATTCTGGCTATCCTCGTCAGGATGATTACCCCTGCCATACATTGTTTGCTGTAACTGGAACCTGTTTATTTGTCCACCTTAACAGAAGAAATAGAATCTGCTGTTTCTGATGTTGCTTTTTGGAGAGGTAGCCAGGTTACAGAAGAAAGTCTGAAGTGGCTCAGACAAAGGATTCAGAACTATTGTAGATCTCCTAGCAGAGGTTATGAAGGATCATTTCTATCAAGCAGTGTTAGATGAAGCTGTTTTGTCTCGAAAAGTTGAATTGGTCAAATTTCCTGCTGAAGTTGGTACTGCTCCTACAATGGATCAGGTTGAAAAGTTTGCATCTTTTAGTGTCTGATTCAAGCAAAACCCATATATGTCCACAGCAAGGAAGGAGTTTGGCTAACTTCTGCTATGGTCTCAAGATGGAGGCAGTACATGTCTCGCTACAGATCTGAATTTCCCTATAACCAGACAGTCATACCCAATGACATTATGTTGCGAGAAACTAATAAAATGAAAGAATTAAGCTATCTCATCAAATTTGAAAGTAAATAAAGCTTCTGATGATAAAAATGGGTCAGTGGCAGTGCAGTCTGATACAACATACAGTTCCAATGGGGCACTTTTAAAGAAGCCTCTACAGCTTCAGAAAATAATAACTACTCTGGTAATGGGGCATACAGTTTAGTTGATACCATGTCAATAACAAAGAAGCTTAATGATAACGGAAATGAATCTTTTTGATCGACTTCTGCAGTGAGGTTAAACCTTTTGAGTTGCAGCTACCTCCTTCCAATGCTTTGTCCAGAAAGGAAATGTCTTTGTTTTCAGGAATAAAATATCTCACCTGCCACATACTTCAATTATGAAAGGAGAAGACGGGAAGTATTATTAGGTTCAAGAGGGAACTATAATGGGACAATTATGAGAACTGAAATCAGTAGGACCAATTCTGAATCAGGGAATAGGAAAGTAGGAAGTTTGAATGGGTCATCGAGTAGTAATGAGATTCCTGCTACTAATGGGACTTATGGTGGAGATAGTAGTTATACTTATATATCCTCTGGCCCCACTTCAGATGCATCTGATGGCAAAAGTACCATGAGTAAAACAGATGATCACTTAAGAGCAACCAATGAGTTAGAAAAAGCATTATATCCTCAAGAACCCCGACCATGTCCGCTGATCAGAGAAGTAAGACTGAGGCCTCCGTATCTTCAGAGATGACGGATTGGAGCTAATTGAAGGGAATATGTGTACTTCTGCAAATCCGTGTCGTGAGAGTGCAGTCAAGAAAGAAAGCAGAGATGTTCTTAGTCTGCAGTATAGATGGATTCTCGCACCAGAGAGAAGGTAACAGAATCTTCCCTAGCTTTCACCCATCCTAGCACCCAGCAACAGATGCTTATGTGGAAATCTACTCCAAAGACTGTATTATTGCTGAAGAAATTGGGTCAAGAACTTCTAGAAGAAGCTAAAGAGGTATCTACTTAATTTGCTCACTCTCTTTATTTCTTTTCTATCGGTAATGGAAGGGGAAGACTCTCACTTGGGGGGGGAAATATTTAGACAAAAAAGGAAAGGCAATTAGTTGATAGGTAGATGGTGGGATATTTTCTAGCCATATGTCTGTGCACCAGATATGATCATACTTTTATTTTTGTGTGCAGTTGGATGGGCTCCTTACCAGGTAATTTCTAAAAAGTAAAAACTATATAAAAACTAAAAGGAAAGGCATTAATGTTATGGTTTCAGTTAAAAATTAGGTAGAATTAATAGAATTAAGGAGAAAGTTAGAGAAAAAGGGGAAAAGATTAGAGAAATCAAAAGATTGGAGAGGAAGAAAGGGATGAAGAAGAGATAGAAAGTAGATGGAAGAAGAGAGAAGGAGAGGAGAGGAGAGGAGAGAAGGAAGCAAAATTTGTATTCAGAAGAAAGAGAACTTCAATTACATTCATCACGCTCTTTTAATCAACAGAAAGACTGAAATGTATCACGTAATTCCTTCGGTTTGTATTTTTTAGTGATTATTCAGATTGTTATCTGTTTAGCCATTTCAACAGCATTTTCCGCAGATGAAGTGCAGGTTGCCTCTTTCCTTTATCACCAAGAGAAAATGAATGTTCTAGTTGAACCTGATGTTCATGACATTTTTTGCAAGAATTCTGGTTTGGGTTTTGTTCAGACCTTCTATAGTCAAGATACCAGGTACTGCGCTATGGTTTTAAAGTGAAACAGCATTGTTCTTTACTATGGTCTGTATACTTCATTTTGAGGATTTCTGAGCTTAGCTGCCTTTCTTTAATGTAGTGATCTTCATGAAAGAGTAGATTTTGTGGCATGCTTGGAGGAGATGGGGTTATACTTCACGGGTCAAATTTATTTAAAGGTGCTGTTCCCCGCTCGCCTCATTTAACCTTGGATCCTTTGATTTCTCGCTTCCATACTGTAACGCCTCCTCAACTCAACTTTAAGACTAAATGTTCTAATCTCTTCAAATGAGATTTTTTTTCAGTTCTTCTTCACTTCCTTATCTTTCTTCTGATACAGTTTGAAGACTATAGGCAGATTTAAAACAAGTCATTCATGGGAACAACACAATTGATGCATGCTATATAACTCTAAGAATGCGCCTCCGCACAAGTAGATTCTTCAAATGGAAAATCAATGCCTGGGAAAGTATTTGATGTCCTCAATGAGATTGTGGTTGATCGTGGTTCAAATCCATATCTCTCAAAAATTGAATGTTACGTAACATGACCACCTGATAACTAAGGTGCTAAAATCATGTAGTAACGAGTTATTTGTGATAATTAACTCGATGAATGTGCGGACTCATTCAAGCTCCTAAACTAGCACTGCTAAAAGTGAAAAACAATATTAATGTTCAACTCTTATCTCCATTAATGTCACATATATGTCACAATTTTTTTAAATAGTTGAAAATTTATTCTCTCATATAATGTCTTCAATTATATATTTGACAGGTGCAAGCTGATGGAGTCATTATAGCCATTACCTACTGGAAGTACAGCTTACTCTACAGCTGCAGGAGGCTCAATGGTAAGATACCTTTGATTGGTTTTTTAACTTCTTTTTACATAAACAGTATTTTTTAAAACTTCATTTCAGATGGAGGTCGGGTACATAACGTCCCCAGACCGCTTTCTAGAGTTCTATGCCCTTCAGATAAGTTATTATGAACAGCTGATCTTTTTATATTTACAAAGAATATAACTCAGTGAGTAGGAAATATTTATCACACTTAGAAATGGATAAATTATTCTAGAATGGGCCCCCCTCCAGAGAATGCCGATGATATTAACTTTTTGGCTGATTAGAAGATTTTATAGGTGTTTGGACCTTGGCATGATGTACTCTACCATGTGCAATTGCTCAAAGCTCCATGTAGTATGCTTTATACTTTTTTTTCCTCACATGTCTAGTTATTATAGTTCAAGAAAATCTACATTTTCCTGTTTTAGACTTAAGATATTATGATTGAGAAGACATAAATTTTGGGATTCTTTTTGTTGATAAGCAATTGAATATAAATGTTAATGGAATTTATTTCAATATCCTTTTTACTTTCTAATTTGTCTTGTTTGGGTGGGCGAGGGGTTACTATGTTCCCAGCAGAAAAGGTGTGGGGTCCTTTTGTTTCTTACACTGGTGGCCTACTTTTTGACTCAATATCCTTTTTAGTTCATTGAGAACAAGATAGAAAAGAAAGAACTAGAAGTGGATTACCTTAAAGATTTTATGCTCAATTTCCGCTTTCTAGCTGTAGAACATTTTAAAGTTGAATTGTGGTGGCTGAATTGTGTTTTGGTTTGTCAAATAAGCTTAATTATCTGATAATGACCATCTAGTATGCAGGTGCATCCTAATGTTCCCTTGTATGCTCTTTACACCAATCTGTCCACACTCCTCCTCTCTTGCTCAGACCTGTTATACTTCCAGACTCTGCACGACTTGAATTAAAGGTATGTTTCTTTTTTTTTCCTACTTGCATTTTTGCATCTAATTTAGCAGCAGTGATGGAAAAGCAACAGACTTTTTTTAAATTTCTGTATGCCCTGATGATGTAAATTTAATGCTGCTTTTTAGAGGCTATAGCACTTTTTGACTCCTGTATCATTTCTCACTACATTGCTCTATATAGCATGCCAAGAGTACTAAGAAATATTTTTGAATAAGCTGCACTCAGGGACATGTGGGAGTTGAAGATATAGGTGTCTCTTACCTTTCTTTTCTCCCCCTGCAGTTTAGGGTTGTGTTGTGATACTAAATTTGTTACATGAGTTCTGATGTGGCTGCCAGGTGCCTTGCCTGTAGAATCCACTACTTGTTTGTATCATGGAATTTGAGCAATTCTAGGCCCATTGTAATTTGAAGGATCTGATGAGGTCAGATATCCATAGTTGTCATGCGATGCACATGGCTTCCTAGCATCGAGAAGGGCAAGGCACTGGACGCCACGATGGGTAGCAGTGCCCAAGTTAAGTGATTAAGTCATTTTTACATGACTCATCATAATCGACATGGACTTTTCCAATTACTGCAACTCAACCCAATACCCTAACCTAACCCATGACCCTACCAATCAATGAGAGTAATGTTCGTGGAGGGGAGATGTGTAGATGATTTCATAGTTGATAAATCGACGCCGTATAATAACGATTATTTCAAGGGCTGTGATAAAACAAATAAATTCATTGTGCAAAAGAAGTAAAAAGAATTACCCTAAATATAGAAAAACTTCTAATGATTAAATTATTATCATCAAAAACAAAAGCTGACTCATAATTCAACCCACGTTTCTAATTATTTATAGCTAAAAGGTT